>CAJHQQ010001123.1:0-114792 GCA_905132885.1 Moricandia moricandioides
ACCCTAACAATTCTATTTTTTTGGCTAATCCATCAATACCATTAATAAACCCTAAATCTAGTTGATGACTACTCATGCATAATCGAAGTAAGAATAATAATCTGAATATAATGCATAGATGAAACACTGAGGTTTCAATAAAAATCTCCCTAAGAAGTTATGAATCTTCTCCCTACATAGAATACTAAAGAACCTAGCACCGTACGTCTCCGTACGTGTGCCTCTCTCTTGTCTCTGTCATACATAAAGTATAAATATAAACCCCTAAAACTAGGTCAAAACTTGTCTAGGGGTAAACTTGTAATCCTGTGTCTTTTCTCTAACTTGGGCTTAAATTCGGCTGTCTGCGAATTGGTTATCGATTGATGGCAAGTAGTCGACATCGATCGATCTCGGTCATGTAACATTGGTCGATGTCAAGAAAGTGCCATCGATCGACGACATTCTTGTACTTCGATTCTCTCCAAGATCAGCTACGGATTATTCTCCTCTATATGCTCCAAAAGCTCCAAGCACCTCCATATATGTCCAAAACGTGCCTGGACCTGTAAAGACCTTAAAACATAGCCTAGACACACATAATAGACCCTAAATAGAGTTCATAACATGGCCTAAAACTGATAATAAATAGGCTATATCATCTTCTTGCACCGAACTTCAGACTTCTTGGGATCAGTTTGGATGAGACTTCAATCGTTAGCCACAGATCCTTGATGGATGAGACGCACTTGACAATCACAGTGGCTGAAGGAGGGATTCTTATGGTTCTTTGTTGACACTTCAGGACGGCATCTGATTGAGTTACCTCAGCGAACGGTTACTGATTTTAACGAGGACCTCTCAAGACCCGAGTTCCACCCGGACCCACTCTTTTTGAGAAATCCATCCACCAGACCTCGAATAATGACACGAGCTGCAGCCGCTCATGCGCCACCCGCTTCGCTTTTTCCTGAGTTCCCACGCATCTCAGAGTTACACATTACAGACCGTAGTGATTTCCAGCGCATCTTGGTGGACGCCCTTCAGGCTATCTGGGCCAGAGTGTCGAGCTGTCACTGCATGAGCAGATCGTGTCTTAGAGCAAGATAACCATCAGCTGTAGCAGGCCCTCAAGCAGACCAATTGATGATGTGGACGAGGACGAGGATACCGATGTGGAGTAGTCTTATCTTTTTACTCCTTTGCTACTTATGTTTTATTTTCAGTTTCTTAGGAATTATTCTTGCATTTATTTCTTTTATTTTGCTATGATTTGAGGCTATTTACTATCTTGCTATTGGCGTGTGTTGAGTGTCTAATAGTGATAACTAGGCTGACTGATTAACCAAATCTGATGATTTAGGCTACCTGACACGTTAACACGAGAGTAGGTTTATTATGTCCAATCAGTATTGATCGACACCGAGTAGTTGTTGGCGATCGACACTTGAGGCAGAGTGGTACGTGTTTTTCATCTCATCAACTAGCAAAATTTTAAATTTTATTCCTCATTTCGCAAAACTTAGACTGTATAACACTGGGGACAGTGTTATTTAACTATGGCGGAGGTAGTTAGTATTATTGAGTTTTTTTTGAATTTCAATATGTCATTTTAAATTGTTTTATTGAGTAAAACAAAGTCAGTTGGTGACTATGAACTTTGTCTTCGAACAATACCATCTAACCACATTCTAGCACCATTCTAAGTTGCTGCTATTCAGGTCGTATAGAATGGAAATTGTTGTGGGAATCGAAATTCGCACTGTCGATTTCTGTAATCAGAGGAACAAAAAGAATACCTTAATTTCCTTGAGGTCCGGATTTTCTACGAGAGTCGACGATAAGTGAACAAAGAAATGCTGAAAATACAGAAAGATAACAAATACAAATTTAGAAAAAAAAATATCTTTATTTTGAATCCTTGTAAAAGTGTTGCAATCATTACAAAATATTATAAGAGCTCCGGCTTCAAGAGCCGTCAGCGAGTTCCCTAGTTCTAGCCACCTAAAATCTTAAACCTAGTTGAGTCGCAGCTCGATAAAAGAAAGACAAAAAGATACGAAAAAGGTTTTGTTGATTTCGGACGGGACCATATGAAAGGCTACCTATGTACCCCTTTCAAGGATCAAGTCGAACGTAATTCAGTTTATAGAGTTTGAACATGAGATCGAACCGCCTTTTCGAGTTCATCTAGTATTAAAGGTGCATGACATAGAAAACTAAGCATGTCGAGAATAATACCTAAGGATTCTACGTGCAGAAAATTCTAAGTGTCTGAAAAGTCATCCTTGTGCTCCTTGCCTTGGCTCTCCTTATATATGCTTCTAAGGTTGGCAGTCTTTCCTTTTCTACCCCCGATTCAAGTTTATCTCTTCGCCGAAATCTTCCTTAACCTCTCGATCGTCATTATTATCCTGGAAACTTGACATTTTTCTTCTTTTCCATTTATCTTGTTTTCCATTTATCTTCTGCAAAAATTAAGTAAACCTTCATTGTAATTCGGGCTCATTCTCGTCTAAAATTGCAAGTGGGATTTTGCCGCGTTTTAGACCTTCTCGGGCGTTTTTCGACTCTAACGCTTTTACAATTTCTTTTGAAGGAATCACCTTTTAAACGATGTTTGTTTATATGCCGTTAGTTTCGTGAGATAGTAAACCTATCGTATAGTTGAAATAACAATGGTGTCGAGTTAACCGTTACTATTTTATACGAGTGATTTGAAGTGTTATGAGAAGACAAGTCTTTGCTGTTTTTATCACAAAAATTCAATGGAAACTCCAATCAAGAGGAAACAAGGATCAGTTAGGTCAAAACTTGAAGGAGAG
This sequence comes from Moricandia moricandioides, assembly GCA_905132885.1. Lineage (NCBI taxonomy): Eukaryota > Viridiplantae > Streptophyta > Magnoliopsida > Brassicales > Brassicaceae > Moricandia > Moricandia moricandioides. The sequence continues at coordinate 2,805 of CAJHQQ010001123.1, forward strand.
GTTGACGAGTAGGAGGTGGTATCGTCATCCACGGGCAACGAGACTTGGGGATGGTCTCGTCGCCCATGGACGAGGAGACTTGGGGATGGCTCGTCGCCCACAGGCGGTGAGCCATCAGCATGACTAGCCTTGTAGGCTGTATATAGTAGCCGTACGTGGAGATTAGAGACAGAGTGTGAGTTGTCATCTCATTTCTATCGCTCAGTGGATCATTATACTTGTTGTTGTGTAAGATGAGAATACTCTAATAGTTTTTAGTTCACTAAGTCTCCTAAACTTACAAATATAAGGGAAGGGACATATATTGCAATCTCGTATCTATGTGTTTGTACTATGCCTTGAGATGTGTAAGACCAGTGTGCTGGGTTTAGGGCAAGACCTAGACTTACTATCTGGTAGGGCTTGCGATGACTGTTTTGGCTTAAATCACCCGTTGTGGTTTTGACCTGATTCCGTCTCAATATTGAAGTATGAGAAAAGTTCTCGGCTTATGTGAGTTGCATCGATCGGGATCCGAGCATCTCTCCAAAGACAATTTCAAAGTCGTCTCGAAGTTCTGACCAAAGTTCCCATTTGAGTTTGAACCTTCTCGAAGGATGTCTATTTGAGAACATGTTAATGCGTATGACAGTTTGAGTTTCCGAGACAAAACTTTCATCAAAGAGGATATTTTAGGTTGAAATCTGGTTCTTCGAGTGTCTGCGACATCTTTCGGCACTAAAGACTAGATTTTTATTTCGAGTATAATTTTACGTTATGAGAACGTGTTAGAGAAGTTTTTCGCGTTCGGTGTGAAGGTCTCGTTTGACCTTGTGGCCAAGAACTGCTTCAGTTTGTTTGCAGAGGTTTCGCAGCAGAATTTTTTTGTGTAGGAAATTAATCGAAAATGTTTTTCATCTATAACTTTATTTTTCGTATGCCGCATTTCTTGTTTGAAACATTTGCAGGCTTAGAGATGTTTTTCAGTGGTGCAAAGGTTTTGTTATAACCTTGCGGGAAAGAAACGTTTTGGTTTGTTTGCGGATGTTTCGCGGTCATAACTGTTGTTTCTGTTTCTATACTAAATTGTTGGATTTGTGATCGAGGAAGTAGGACCAAGGGTCGCGTAATTTTTTCCCTGGGAAGAAACATTTTCATTTACTGTGCTTTATGAAGATTTTGCCTCCGAGATTTATTTCGTGTATTCTTAGGGAAGTATAGCTCTAGGAGCTTTGGTACGAGTGTTTCCTCATATTGCACGTTTTATGGGTTAAACGTTGCAGTCTTAAAGTGAGTTATGGAACGTATAGAACTTGGTCGCCTAACGATAAGTTCATATTTCCGTTAACCGTTTGGTTCTTAGGACAAAGTCTTGTTATGAAGATTTTATCGTATGATTTCCGTTTTTGGGTTAACCGATAATTATTTGTGAGTCGTTACTCGGCGTTTTTAGACGAATCACTGATTGTCTTTTGGTCGTTCAGTGACTGGATGGAGCGGTGGTCTCTCAAAGGTTTTTGGCATGTCATGAAGACTGTGTTCTGACGCATAGCCGGGGAAGTTGTAGGTGAAGGATTATACCACGTCAATTTCGTGCTAGCATTAAGGTCATGCTAGTTTAGAGCTGGTCCTTATAGGGGATGCCAAATTCTGATTCGTTATTTAAGGGAAGGTGTAACTGGCTGAAGGCCAAAGTGTCTTCATCGAGATTGATAGGTAAAGTATGCCGGTGTTTTTCAGAGTTAAGGTGGATGATGTGGTAGAAAATGATTATCCACTTCGGGTTTCAGCCATACGATGAATTTTTCGTATAAAGCTTCCTTTTGTCGTATGAAAAATGTTTTCGTATAACCTTGTTCACTTAGGAAAGCTGTAAAAAAGGCTTTCGTATGAGAATTTTTTTTTTGTTTTGGTCTGAGGAAGGCGACGCCTAAGAAACTTGATACTGAATCCATTAGGAGTCAGTCAGAGGAAAATGGCCTGATCAGATGTAAGTGAGGGACATAAGCCAGTCATCCATAAGGCGAAAAGAAGAGATCTGTTAGATCGTAGTGCGGAGACATAAAGTTTAGATTTGTCTTCGAAAGATAGATCATATAGCTTCATTTGTAGCTATACGAAAATTGTCTAAAAAACTTCTTTGTAAAACTTGTTATATATATTTTCGAAAGTTGCTCCGTATATATAGATCAGATTATACAAAGAATTTTTTGCGTAAGTTTTACAAAAAGGACTTCTCATAGTAATAAATGGAGCGTGTTGCTCACAGATTACTTGTGATGTTTGCGAGGGAGGATTAGGTTCTCCTTATTGCAAAATCATTTCCATAATACCCATCTTTTTCCCGTAGCTGTTTCGTATAAAAGTTTATAGTTCAACGAAAGTAGTGGGTGACCAGTTTATGATAAAAGTAATGTTTTCGAAGATTTTACGAGAAACATTTTCTCTCTGATTTTGATCTTTTCATTAAAGTTGCTTCGAGTCACCCATGGAGTTTATCGAGGGTTTTTTGGTTATGATCTTTGCGTGAAACGTTTTCACAAGCTTTTTGAGAAGAATTCTTATGAGTATTTGATTGGTTTGCAAGATCTGTCTGAACAATTACGCAACAATAGATAAAGATAGGGAAAATTGCCTAAGACTTTGTTCGGTAGACTATCAACCTATATTTTAAGTTCCCCAAGTTTACGGTAATCTCCAAAGCGTTTTTATTTCTCACTACGTTCCTACGAAAATTCCAAGTCTGATTTCATAATTTTCCAAGTCGAACATACCTTAGTTTCGCAGAGACTTGGTTTGCATCTTCTCCGTTTTACTTTCTCGTTTCCCCTTTTTCTCCTCATGTATGTCCACCCCTTACGGATAGTAAGAATATTGATTCTTCCTGGATTTTTCTACTTTCCTGGTGGCATTTATGGTAAAGCTTGTCTTGCCGTTTTGGTTCGTCGATCCATATTTTACGATCTGGCTTTTAATCTACATATCATTGGTTTTATGAAAATGAATAAGTATCTTGGCGTTTAGGAGTAGCCTAGGGCGATAAGGAGATGCCAATGGAGATTAGGAAGACTTGTAGGGCGATGATGCTCTGATGAGAGGTCATAGGCAAAGAAGTTGGAGAGAGAGGAAGGTGAGATCATGGATAGAGGCTTATGGGAGAAGTTCACTTCTAAGATCTTGCTCCATCTATTTCCTTCTCTGAGAATCTTTTTGTACAATCTTTGTTTGATTTTCCGAAGGTTGTCGAATTGTTTTGATTTTTATTTGCGAGAATCGTTTTGCAAATGTTGTCAACTTTACACTATGAATGATGTAATGTAAAATAGTGCTAGTTTTATTTTATGAATGATATTTCGTAAAATATGGCCGAGTTTATATTTACGAATGATGTTTCGTAAAATATGGCCGAGTTTAGTGTTATGAAAATTATTCCGCAAAGCGTTATCGAGTTTAGTTTAACGAAAGCTGCTTCGAGTTTACTTTTACGAAATCTGTTTTGTAAAATACTGTCAAGCTTGATTTTACAAATGTTATTTCGTAAAATGTTTTTGAGTTTGGCTGTATGAGAGCTGTGGTTTGGAAAACTCTTGTTTTGCAGTTGTTCCACAACTTTAGTTTCAAAGTTTTATATCAAAACTATAGCTGCGATGAGCTTTATTATCGTGACCAAAATTAATTGAAAATTTTCTAGTTTGCGCAAGATTTATCCGAGGGAGTTTTGAGTACTTATTCCGAAGTGTGCTTTGTAGACAAATCTCGTGAATTCGCGAATTATGTTGTTGTAGAAGCGACGCTTGAATTTTTCCGAAATCTTATGTTTCAGAAGACGTTTAGCAGTGAGGGATACGATCTCATGTTGAAGTGTAAAATCCATTTCAATTTTAAATTGACTTTTTAGTCAATTTTTTAATACTTTATTTTTTTTTCTAGAATGCCAGGTTGCCTGATGCCATCGAGGGCCCTACTCCTAATTCAGCTCTTATACATGCTGCTACTATGGTCGCGGCGGGAATTTTTCTTGTAGCTCGTCTTCTTCCACTTTTAATAATTATTCAATGGGGCCCAACTCTTCCTTCTTTGTCTGATTCGAGGGGGTCCCGTTGAACTGCTAACTTTTTTTTTAATTTAAAAAATCAATAGGAATCTTTCTTTTATATTTACATATATATATATATATATATATATATATATATTCTCTTGTAGTTCCTATTGATTTTTTATATGTAATCTAAAAATAGATTCCTAGACGAAATTGTTCTAAATCGGTTTCTGGATATTCTTTTACCATTTCATCTAGCTAGAATAGTTCCTGTAATTGTATGAATTTTTTATCAGCCGTTTTAGGTTTCGAGTGATTCTATAGAAATCAACTTCATTCCTTCGAAAGTTATTCAGAAGAATTACAGCGGTGGGCAATTGGCAACACGACTTGCCGTGCTTATATTTCTGAAAGTGATCTAGGGTTTATCCGCGGTTTCAAGGAGAGAAATTTTTATTTTTCCAAAAATCGTTCGGAAAACGTCTTTTGGTCAAAACCCTTACGAGTTGAGATTTCTCAACTTGGTAATGGGACAATTTTGTCGGGGTTTGATTGATTTTATCATTGTCCTTTCTGTTTAGACAGAGAAATCAGGAGCTCGATTGGTACTCTTATTGTGGCAAAAATTTGTGACTAGGTTTTCGATTTTCTCGAGTACTGGGTGTTTGCGGAAGCAGTTGCCATAGGAGCACTCACTGCTGGGGTTGTTTTTCCAGAGTTGTTTGAGCTGCAATTTTTTCTTCTGTATTTCCACACAACGTTTTGATCAAGCGTTTTGCGGCCTGAAGTTAGAGTAATCCGTCCCCCTTCCTTCTAGCGCCAAACTGTGGGAACCAAAATTCACTCCGTCGATTTCCATAATCGGTGGAACGCAAAGAATACCTTACTTTCCTTGAGTTCTGGATTCTCTGCGAGAGCCAACGACAAGTGACCAAATAAATGCGGAAAATAAAGAAAAATAACAATCCGAATTTAGAAAAAAGTAGATCTTTATTTCGAATCCGCCTAAGAGCATTGCGATCATTACAAAAGAGTATAAAAGCTTCGACTGCAAGAGCTGTCAGCGAGTTCCTTACATCTAACCACCTAACACCTAGTTGAGTCGCAGCTCGATAACAAAAGATGGAAAAGATACGGAAATGATTTTGTTGATTTCGGAATGGGCCTTATGAAAGGCTGCCTACGTACCCTTTTAGAGGATGAAGTCAAAAGTAGTTTAGTTTATAGAGCTTGAACAAGAGATTAAACCGCCTTTGATAATTCGTCAAGTATTAGAGTGCATGACAAAGAAAACTAAGAATGTCGAGAATAATTCCTAAGGTTTCTAAGTGCAAACATTTCTTTGAGTCTAAAAAATCATTCTTGTGCTCCTTGCCTTGGTCTCGTTATATATGCTTCCAGGCTCGGCAATCTTTCCTTTTAAGCCCCCCTATTCGAGCTTATCTCTTCGTCGAAATCTTTCTTATCCTCTTGATCTTCATGATTATCCTGGAAATTTGAAATTTATCTTCTTTTCCATTTATCTTCTGCGAAAATCAATTAAACCGTCCTTGTAAATCACAAGTGGGCTTTTCCGCGTTTTAGACCTTCTCGGGCCATTTTTCGACTTAGACGTTTTTACGATTTTTTCAAAGAAATTACCTTTATAATATTTTGGTTCACATGCCGCTGGTTTTGTGAGATAGTAAAGCCAATCGTATAGTTGAGATAAACATGGTGTCGAGTTAACCGTTACTGTTTTATACGAGTGATTTGAGGTTTTTCGAGAAGACAAGTGTTTGCTGTTTTTATTGAAAAAATTCAACAGAAACTCCATTCGAGACGAAACAAGATCAGTTCGGTCAAGAATAAAAGTAGAGTTCAACGAGACATAATATTGTTTTGTAAAACTCTTCATTTATCGCAAATCCCTTCCAATCGTTTCATGCTTGGATATAAATTCTTTTATTCCTTATTGGAAATGATAAATAAGAATTTCGTTCTTGTGTAGTTTCTTTGACATTTCTAGCTCATTTTTGCTTAAGGGACAATTTCTCAGAGGATTTTGGCCGTTTATTTTGCCATGAACAAATTTGACCCCAATAAATGTCAAAGTGGATCAACACGCCTGTAACACCCACACTTCTAGAGAAGTCTTGAGAAACTAAAGTTAACCTCCAACCTAATCAATTCAATTTTCTTGACTTGGGGCATGGTATACACTTGATCAGATTCTAGCTACAAGTCTAGAAGGTAAAAGTCTGTGTGTTTCTGATGCCCTTCTCTCTCTCTCTCTTCGGCATCTAGAAAAGAAAAGATTAAGATGATTTCCTGAGAGATGCAGAGGGGTAGGAAAATTTCCCAAGACCCCATTATTCTAAAGGAATGATTACACATTGTTGAAAGCGAGGGGTAAGAAAATTTTTTATGACCCCATAATTCGCCTACATTTTGTCAAAAAAAAAGATGAACCAGACGGATTGGAGCAGCGTCACTGTTCATTTGGACTAAAAAAGAAGAAAAAAGATTCAGAGAAGTGAGAAAGGAGGGAAGAAAGGGATCAGAGCACACTACATATGGTTCAAATACTTGTCTGAGTAAGAATATATGTGTCATGTGATCGATATTTCCAAGATAAACCATGCACCTTTACACTTTAAGAAATGAGGTTAGCAGAGGGGTATGTCAGATGGTATCTGGTAAGTTTTGGTATGGAAGTTTTCTAAGCTAGGACTCAGTACATGGAAATACCTCAGCTGTGGTTGTACTAAATGTGAGGTGATAGTGGTCTTCTGAAGAGCTGGTGAGTCTCTGCATTTTCAAACTATTTCCACAGATTCATTCTAAGTTTTGCTTGAGAGAAAGAAAAAGATAAGTCTGAGGGAGTTGATTTGTCATGGTTTTTACCTATTTTCACTGATGATATAAGTCTGTTTTATAATCTTTTATATGAATCTGGAGTTGTTTTAGAGTCTTTTCAGGTCTACGTACCTATTGGACAAGATTGGAGCTTTTAGATCGACACACCAATGTTGGGGTCAAAACGTTATTCTCGAAATCAGCATCTAAAAATCGTGTTTCTATACGAATGCACTCTCGAAATCGACTTAACAAAAGTCTCCTGGCCAAAACTCGAAAGAAAGGAACACGGATCAACCAACTCGCTCGTATGGCGAGTTGGTCAACATGGACCGACCAAATCACCATACGGGTGAGTTGGTCAGCATGGACCAACCAACTCGCCCGTACGGCGAGTTGGACAAGGCTAACTCGCCATAAGGGCGAGTTGGTCAGCATTGACCGAGAACCTCGCCGTATGGCGAGTTGGACAAGGCCAACTCGCCATACGGGCGAGTTGGCCAGCATGGACCAACCAACTCGCCCGTATGGTGAGTTGAACAAGGCCAACTCGCCATACGGGCAAGTTGGTCAGCACGGATCAACCAACTCGCCCGTATGGCAAGTGTGACAAGGCCAACTCGCCATACGGGCAAGTTGGAGGGAACGGACCAACTAAATCGCCCGTACGGCGAGTTGGCCTGTCCAAGTCACCATACATGCGGGTTTGTAGGCACGACACGGCCAACTCGCCTGTATGGCGAGTTGGACAAGGACAACTCATCAAATGGGCGAGTTAGATGACTCGAGCAATCCGACTCGTTCGTTCGGCAAGTCGGATCAATCCAGTTTCACCTCGTCCTCGTTATTCTCCCTATTTTGATACTTGATTGAACTTACCTTTGTTCAGTCTCAATCAGGATTGACATTAGAACCTTACCGAAAGTACTAGTTTTTTCGAGAAAGGATCGGGTCAATCGTATGAGATGGTAACGGTTAATTAACTAAACACCTAGAGCCACACGTCTCATACGAAAGATCTGATACAAGCCTAGGATATCAAAGGCTGTATGACCCGATGCAAGAGAGATGGAGTCGATCTACACAAGGGTTGATCCGGTTGGTAAGATCTACTCGTCCAATGGATCCGAGTAACAAGTAACTTGATGGAAACGAAGTGCACCACACGAGGGATGGGAATCTCGTGAATCAACACAATCCTCTAAACCGTGGAGGTTCTGGTCTCACAAGGCAGGAGGAAGGAGGCGAGTTCTTGCTAGAGCTCTTACGGTTTTCACAAGGAAAAGTTTAAGTTTTATATCATGCGTGAAAAGTACAAACGGTTTATAGGGGACTTATATAGATGTCCATTACCTTGGTGCCTTAGAGGGTCTTTGAAGCAAATAATACAAAGTTTTGGACTAAATGAAAACCCTAATAGGCATGCAAGCTAACTAAGGAAGTTTGGGAATAAAATTCAAATAAAAGAAAACAAAAGGACCAAAGCTGCAAAACAATCAAACCGTTAGAAAATGTAAATTTAAATGCTTACCTTCTTACCTTTGGGTCGGTTTGATTGGTCCATAATGCATGCTAGACGTGCTGATCCTCAATGCTGATGATCATCAAGTTGTTGTGGGTTTGGTCCGGAATGAATGGCCAAAGGTCTTCACTTGTGGTATTAGTCTTCTCGGTTGGTCCATCATTCTTGATAATTGGTTCTTGATCAACTTGTTCTCCAGTTGGCTTAACCTCAGTTGGATTATCCTTTGGATTATCCTGAAATTGATCAAAGGCAAGCATCATGCTCTCATTATGCTGTATCATAGCTCTTTGTCTAGTCATAGGTCCCTTGAACACAATTGGCATGGACACTTCTTGGGAAGCTTCTGGTTGGGACATCTTAGTGATCATGTCTTGGATGTCAGGTTCGGTTAGATCTGGTTCCGGTTTAGTTGGAATGTCCTTATCATTCCCTCCCTCTTTAAAAGATTTTGACCTCAAAACTGGTTCATCTGCAACGAAAGGATACAAGTCAGTTACATTGAACGTAGAGGATACATTCATAGCACCTGGTAGGTCGAGATGGTAGGCATTTTTGTTGATTCTCTCAATCACTTGAAATGGTCCATCTACTATTGGTTGTAACTTCGAGCTCCTCTGGTTGGAAACCTTTCTTGTCTCATGTGTAGCCAAACCCATTCTCCTGGTTCAAATACAATGTCTCGGCAACCCTTGTTGGCATGCCTTGTGTACTGGTCAGTCCTCTTCTCCAAGTTGCCAATGACTCTCTTGTGGAGTTCCTTGACGTACTTGACTTTATCTTCTCCTGTCAAGCTAGCAAACTCAGCTGGCAGTAGTGGTTTGAGGTCCAAGGGGGTGTTTGGATTGAAACCATAGGCGGCTTCAATGGGTGACATCTTTGTGGCCGAATGTTGAGCTTGGTTGTAGGCAAACTCTATGAGGGAATGTAGTCGACCCAAGTCTTCATGTTCCGTCCAATGGTGGCCCTGAGTAGGGTGGATAAAGTCCGGTTTACCACTTTGGTTTGGCCATCTGTTTGAGGATGACATATAGTTGAGAATAAGAGCTTAGTCCCCATCTTTTTCCATAAGGTTTTGCAGAAGTGACTGAGGAATTTGCTGTCCCGGTCAGATACAATGGTCTGAGGTACTCCGTGTAAGCGCAAAACCTCCTTGAAGAACAAATCAGCCGTCTTAGATGCATCATTCACCTTGGCACAAGGTATGAATTGTGCCATCTTTGAGAATCGATTTACCACTACAAAGATGGTGTCCTTGTATTGTACCGTTGGCAAGCCTAGTACAAAGTCCATAGATAGATCCACCCAAGGGGCAGTGGGGATCGGTATGGGCATATATAGGCCATGTGGTTGTACCTTGGATTTGTCCTTCTTGCAAGTCACACATCTTGCGCAAAGGGATCCAATATTCTTCTTTAGGTGAGGCCAACAGAAGTGTTCTCGTACCACAACCAAAGTCTTATCCACTCCAAAGTGTCCTATGAGTCCTCCTCCATGAGCTTCTCGTGTGATTAAGTCCCTCAATGAGCACTGTGGAATGCATAGTCTTCTTCCTTTGAATAGAAACCCTTCATGTAGACAGAACTTCCCTTGGTGTCCATTGGTACACTCAGTATAGATCTCAGCAAGATGCGGGTCTTCACCATGTAGATCCTTAATGAATTCAAATCCCATCACCTTGGCTTCCATTGTGGCAATCAAACCATGTCTCCTTGAGAGTGCATTGGCTACAATTTTGTCCTTTTCCTTCTTGTACTTGATGATGTAGGGGAAGGTTTCTATGAACTCCATCCACCGAGCATGTTGCTTCTTGAGGTTGGTCTGACCGCTTAGGTTTTTCAATGTTGCATGGTGGGTATGGACTACAAATTCCTTGGACAGCAAGTAGTGCTGCCATGTCTCCAATGCCCTCACTAGTGCATACAACTCCTTGTCATACGTTGGGTAGTTTAGTGTAGCACCACTCAACTTCTCACTGAATAGGCCACTGGTTTCCCTCCTTGAGTCTACACGGCCCCAATCCCAATTCCAGATGCATCACACTCCACTTCAAAGGTTTTGTTGAAATCAGGGAGAACTAGGACTGGTGCATGGGTAAGGCGGTCCTTCAATGTTTGGAAGGCGTCGTGTTGTGGCTTTCCCCATGTGAACCCAATACTCTTCTTTACCACAGCAGTGAGGGGTGCATCTATATTGCTGAAGTCTTTAACAAACCGCCTGTAGAAGCTTGCTAGACCATGGAAACTCCGGACTTGGCTGATGTTGGTTGGTTTCGGCCAGTCTTGGATTGCCTTCACCTTCGCCTCGTCCACCTGTAGTCCCTGTGAGCTCACAACAAAACCTAGGAAAACAAGTTTATCAGTGCAGAATGTGCACTTCTTTAGGTTTGCATGAAGTCTTTCTTGCCGAAGTGTCTGTTGTACTTCCTCAAGGTGTGTCACATGTTGAAATAAAGTGGCACTATAAATCAAAATGTCATCAAAGTAGACCACAACAAACTTACTTATGTAGGGTCTAAGAACATGGTTCATGAGGTGCATGAAGGTGCTGGGGGCATTGGTGAGTCCAAATGGCATCACTAGCCACTCATAGAGACCTTGCTTGGTCTTGAAGGCTGTCTTCCACTCATCACCTTCCTTCATTCTAACCTGGTGATACCCACTCTTAAGGTCTAGTTTGGAGAATATTGTGGCTCCACTCAACTCATCTAACATGTCATCAAGACGTGGTATGGGGTGTCTATACTTAATGGTGATGTTGTTTATGGCTTGACAGTCTACACATATCCTCCATGTCACATCCTTCTTGGGTACTAACAATAGTGGTACGGAAAAAGGACTAAGGCTTTCCCTAACATATACCTTATCTAATATGTCCTGGACTTTCCTTTCTAGCTCCTTGGTCTCCTCCGGGTTTACCCTATAGGCTGGTTTGTTTGGCAAGGCAGCTCCGGGTATGAAATCTATTTGGTGCTCTATGCCCCTAAGTGGTGGTAAGTCCTGTGGGATATCCTCTGGAAACACATCCTTGAACCTGTCAAGAAGTGTAGAAACCTCCGGATGAAGTGTCAATTCAACAGAACCTGCACTCAAAAGCTCCTTAAAGATCATTAGTAGCATTGTGTGTTTGGTAGCAGCAGCCTTCAGGTGTAAGTGTAATTCGTGGACTTGTGCTGGTGTGAGAGGTGCTAAGCTAATCTTACGCTTGTCATGCATGAATCTGTACATATTAGGTCGACCATCATGCTTAGTTTCTCTATCCCATTGCCACGGTCAACCTAAGAGAACATGTCCGGCTTGCATGGGTACTACATCACAAACTACTTCATATCGGTACTTACCAATGCTAAATGGAATGGTCACTTATTCTTTAATTTGAAGTTCAACCTTATCATCTAGCCACCTTAGTCTATAAGGATGAGGATGCTTAGTCTTTTCTGGCAAAGTTTATTTACCATGTAGGGACTAGCAGCATTAGTGCAAGACCCACCATCAATGATTAGGTTACATACTTTGCCCTGATGGTACATCGTCTGTGTAATATGTTCTCTCTTTGGATGGTCTCAGCCGGTTGCACTTGGACACTAAGTACCCGCCTGATCATCAAGCTTTCCCCCACATCCGGATAATTAATCTCACCAAATTCTTCTTGGACCATCGGATCATCTTTATCATGGGATTCATATCCTTCATCAGTGAGCAACATGACCCTCTGGTTTGGGCACTCCCTTGCCATATGCCCTCGGCTTTGCATTTGAAGCAAGTGATGTCTATGGAAAGTTGGTGGTTAGTACTCCTACCAGGTTCTGTCCTGGTGTCTTTGCTGGACTCAGTAGGTCGGTTCTTGTGATGATTGCCTATATCAATCCCCTTGCCATTGTCTACTGTCTTTGGATAGTTGTTGGAGTTGTTACTTGAACCCCAAGCAGCTTGTGGTTTATTCCTAGTGGACTTCTTCTTGATGTGTTGCTCGGCCTGAATGGCTAGGTCGAATACATCTTTGAAGTCTAAGTAGTTCTGCCTTTCCACCTTGCTGCTGATCCGGTCGTTTTGCCCATCCACAAACTGAGCCATAATTGATTCTTCATCCTCATTAAATCCAAGTCGGTTCCTCAAACGTTCAAACTCTTCATAGTATTCTTCTACTGACTTAGTCCCTTGTCTAAGGGTCCGGAAATGCCTTTGTAAGTCTCGGTGGAAGTGTTGTTGGACAAACCGTTGGCGCAATAGATCCTTCATGTCGATCCAAGACTCAAGTGGCCTTAGTTGGTTCCTTCTCCGGTCCGTGGTGACTTTTTCCCACCATATCAGGGCATTATTGGTCAATTGAGCCACAGCGATGGCTACTCTCTTGGGACCCGGATTGTTGTAGTACTCAAAGAGATGATCCATCCTCTTCTCCCAATCAAGGTAAGCCTCCGGGTCCACCTTTACAGCAAAGGCAGGTTCCTCTAACTTGATGTGATTCTGGTAGGGAGGCTGAGTAAGCCGTTGTCGTGGAGGTGGGTTGTAATCCTCCTCTTCTTCTTCTTCTCCATAGTCTTCTGGAGCCTCATTCCTCCTTGGGTTTGGTTGAGGATGGGGTCCGGGGTCATCTTCTTGGCGTTGGTCCCTGGTACTTGGGCCGGGGTTGTCATGGATATGAACTGCAGTCCTCCGTGGGGGTGGTCCGGGTGGGAAAGGATTGTTTTGAGCCGTCCCCAAGTCAACTCGCCGGGTGGGCCTAGGAACTGGTCGTTGTTCAATCCGGGTAAGCCTATCACCCAAATCCTGTCAAACCATGCCGATGTCTTGCCTAACATTCCTCATCTCATATTGTAGGTCGTGGATAGCCTGCATCAAGGCCGATTGTACATTATCTCCCTTAGCAGCCATACAATCAACACCTAGCAAGAAACAAGGGTTACTTAGAAATTTTATGTAAACAAAAAAAACAAAGAAAAAGAATGGTAACGATGGATGATACTCGATTGGAATGTTTCCTATTTCTTTTTCTTTTTAAATAGCTTAGAAGTCTAAATGATTTTAGAAATAAACTTAAAAGGAAAGAAAATATGGCCGACCAGCAAGAAAAGGAAACCCGCGATACTATCGACCCGAAAAGGAAACTAGTTTGAAAACTCGACCAAAAAATGGAAAACTCAGATTTGAACTTAACTCAGGATCTAGGACAATAAACTCGACAGCAATATGAAGAACAGGATGAACACACTTTTTATGATTCTTTTTTTTTTTGATTTGGACTAATGCAACAAATAACAAATCGATTATTTTTATGGGTTTTATAGTTTTATGAGAAGATAACTAGATGCAGCACGAAAAAAGTGATTCTTATGGGGTTTTCTAAGATTATGCAAGGCATAAACTAAATGAAACAAGGGCAAACGATTTTTTTATAGGTTTTTGATTTATGAATGCAAAAACAGAAATGAAACTAAAAATCGAATGCAAATAAAAAGAGACAAGGATAGATACGACCTGATGCTGAAGGAACTTCAGCTCTGATACTAGAAATGATAAAAGCCTAGGCTATCAAAGGCTGTATGACCCAAGGCAAGAGAGAAGGAGTAGATCTACACAAGGGTTGATCCGGTTGGTAAGATCTAATCGTCCAATGGATCCGAGTAACAAGTAACTTGATGGAAACGTAGGGCACCACACGAGGGATGGGAATATCGTGATACAACACAATCCTCTAAGCCGTGGAGGTTCTGGTATCACAAGGAAAGAGGAGGGAGGCGAGTTCTTGCTAGATCTCTTAGGGTTTTCACAAGGAATTTTTTTTGTTTTATATCATGCGTGAAAAGTATAAACGGTTTATAGGGGACTTATATAGATGTCCATTACCGTGGTGCCTTACAGGGTCTTTGAAGCAAATAATACAAAGTTTTGGACATAAAGAAAACCCTAATAGGCGTGCAAGCCAACTAAGGAAGTTTGGGAATAAAATTCAAATAAAAGAAAACAAAAGGACCAAAGCTGCAAAACAATCAAACCCTTAGAAAATGTGATTTTAAATGCTTACCTTCTTACCTTTGGGTCGGTTTGATTGGTCCATAATGCATGCTATACGTGCTGATCCTAAATGCTGATGATCGTCAAGTTGTTGTGGGTTTGATCCGGAATGAATGGCCAAAGGTCTTCACTTGTGGTATTAGTCTTCTCGGTTGGTCCATCGTTCTTGATAATTGGTTCTTGATCAACTTGTTCACCAGTTGGGCTAAACTCAGTTGGATTATCCTTTGGATTATCCTGAAATTGAATAAAGGCAAGCATCATGCTCTCATTAAACTTATGCTGAAGTATCTTAGCTCTTTGTCTAGTCATAGGTCCCTTGAACACAATTGGCATGGACACTTCTTGGGCAGCTTCTGGTTGGGACATCTTAGTGATCATGTCTTGGAAGTCAGGTTCGGTTAGATCTGGTTCCGGTTCAGTTGGAATGTCCTCATCATTCCCTCCCTCTTTAAAAGATTTTGACCTCAAAACTGGTTCATTTGCAAGGAAAGGATACAAGTCAGTTACATTGAACGTAGAGGATACATTCATATCACCTGGTAGGTCGAGGCGGTAGGCATTTTTGTTGATTCTCTCAATCACTTGAAATGGTCCATCTCCTCTTGGTTGTAACTTGGAGCTCCTCTGGTTTGGAAACCTTTCTTGTCTCATGTGTAGTCAAACCCATTCTCCTGGTTCAAATACAATGTCTCGGCGACCCTTATTGGCATGCCTTGTGTACTGCTCAGTCCTCTTCTCCAGGTTGCCAATGACCCTTTGTTGGAGTTCCTTGACATATTTGGCTTTAACTTCTCCTGTCAAGCTAACAACCTCAGCTGGCGGTAGTGGTTTGAGGTCCAAGGGGGTGTTTGGATTGAAACCATAGGCGGCTTCAATGGGTGACATCTTTGTGGCCGAATGTTGAGCTTGGTTGTAGGCAAACTCTATGAGGGAATGCAGTCGACCCAAGTCTTCATGTTCCGTCCAATGGTGGCCCTGAGTAGGGTGGATAAAGTCCGGTTTACCACTTTGGTTTGGCCATCTGTTTGAGGATGACATATAGTTGAGAATAAGAGCTTAGTCCCCATCTTTTTCCATAAGGTTTTTGCAGAAGTGACTGAGGAATTTGCTGTCCCGGTCAGATACAATGGTCTGAGGTACTCCGTGTAAGCGCAAAACCTCCTTGAAGAACAAATCAGCCGTCTTAGATGCATCATTCACCTTGGCACAAGGTATGAAGTGTGCCATCTTCGAGAATCGATCTACCACTACAAAGATGGAGTCCTTGTGTTTTACCTTTGGGAAGCCTAGTACAAAGTCCATAGATAGATCCACCCAAGGGGCAGTGGGGATCGGCATGGGCATATATAGGCCATGTGGTTGTACCTTGGATTTGGCCTTCTTGCAAGTCACACATCTTGCGCAAAGGGATCCAATATTCTTCTTTAGGTGAGGCCAACAGAAGTGTTCTCGTACCACAACCAAAGTCTTATCCACTCCAAAGTGTCCTATGAGTCCTCCTCCATGAGCTTCTCGTGTGATTAAGTCCCTCAATGAGCACTGTGGAATGCATAGTCTTCTTCCTTTGAATAGAAACCCTTCATGTAGACAGAACTTCCCTTGGTGTCCATTGGTACACTCAGTATAGATCTCAGCAAGATGCGGGTCTTCACCATGTAGATCCTTAATGAATTCAAATCCCATCACCTTGGCTTCCATTGTGGCAATCAAACCATGTCTCCTTGAGAGTGCATTGGCTACAATTTTGTCCTTTTCCTTCTTGTACTTGATGATGTAGGGGAAGGTTTCTATGAACTCCATCCACCGAGCATGTTGCTTCTTGAGGTTGGTCTGACCGCTTAGGTTTTTCAATGTTGCATGGTGGGTATGGACTACAAATTCCTTGGACAGCAAGTAGTGCTGCCATGTCTCCAATGCCCTGACTAGTGCATAAAACTTCTTGTCATACGTTGGGTAGTTTAGTGTAGCACCACTCAACTTCTCACTGATATAGGCCACTGGTTTCCCTCCTTGAGTGAACACGGCCCCAATCCCACTTCTAAAAATTATGTTTCTCTATGAATGCAGTCTCGAAATTGACTTGACAAAAGTCTCCTGGCCAATACTTGAAAGAAAGGAACACGGATAAACCAACTCGCGCGTTTCCCTCCTTGAGTGAACACGGCCCCAATCCCACTTCTAAAAATTATGTTTCTCTATGAATGCAGTCTCGAAATCGACTTGACAAAAGTCTCCTGGCCAATACTTGAAAGAAAGGAACACGGATAAACCAACTCGCCCGTATGGCGAGTTGGCCTTGGTCAACATGGACCGACCAACTCGCCCATATGGCGAGTTGGACAAGGCCAACTCGCCATACGTGCAAGTTGGTCAGCATGGACCGACCAACTTGCTAGTAAGGCGAGTTGGACAAGGCCAACTCTCCATACGGGCAAGTTGGTCAGCACGGATCGAACAACTTGCCCGTATGGCGAGTGTGACAAAGACAACTCGCCATGCGGGAAAGTTGGACGGAACGGACCAACCAACTCGCCCGTACGGCGAGTTAGACTGTCCAACTCACCGTACAGGCAAGTTGGTAGGCACGCGCCGGCTAACTCGCCCGTATAGCGAGTTGGAAAAGGACAACTCGTCAAATGGGCGAGTTAGATGACTCTAGCAATCCGACTCATTCGTTCGGCAAGTCGGATCAATCCAGTTTCACCTCGTCCTCGTTAAGCTCCCTATTTCGATACTTGATCGAACTTATCTTTGTTCCCTCTCAATCAAGATTGACATTGGAACCTTACCGAAAGAACTCTTTTTTTCGAGAAAGGAACGGGTCAATCGTATGAGATGGTAACGGTTAACTAAACACCTAGAGTCACACGTCTCATACGAAAGATCTGATACAAGCCTAGGCTATCAAAGGCTATATGACCCGAGGCAGGAGAGATGGAGTCGATATACACAAGGGTTGATCCGGTTGGTAAGATCTACTCGTCCAATGGATCCGAGTAACAAGTAACTTGATGGAAACAAAGTGCACCACACGAGGGATGGGAATCTCGTGATACAACACAATCCTCTAAACCGTGGATGTACTGGTCTCACAAGGCAAGAGGAGGGAGGCGAGTTCTTGCTAGAGCTCTTAGGGTTTTCACAAGGAAAAGTTTAAGTTTTATATCATGCGTGAAAAGTACAAACAGTTTATAGGGGACTTATATAGATGTCCATTACCGTGGTGCCTTAGAGGGTCTTTGAAGAAAATAATACAAAGTTTTGGACTAAATGAAAACCCTAATAGGCATGCAAGCCGACTAAGGAAGTTTGGGAATAAAATTCAAATAAAAGAAAACAAAATGACCAAAGCTGCAAAACAATCAAACCGTTAGAAAATGTGAATTTAAATGCTTACCTTCTTACCTTTGGGTCGGTTTGATTGGTCCATAATGCATGTTAGACGTGCTGATCCTCAATGCTGATGATCATCAAGTTGTTGTGGGTTTGATCTGGAAATGAATGGCCAAAGGTCTTCACTTGTGGTCTTAGTCTTCACGGTGGGTCCATAATTCTTGATACTTGATTCTCGATCAACTTGTTCACCAGTTGGCTTAACCTCAGTTGGATTATCCTTTGGATTATCCTGAAATTTATCAATGGCAAGCATCATGCTCTCATTAAACTTATGCTGAAGTATCTTAGCTCTTTGTCTAGTCCTAGGTCCCTTGAACACAATAGGCATGGACACTTCTTGGGCAGCTTCTGGTTGGGACATCTTAGTGATCATGTTTTGGATGTCAGGTTTGGTTAGATCTGGTTCCGGTTCAGTTGGAATGTCCTCATCAAGATCCTAACTCTCGGACGACGTCGTCTTAATAATGTTATCTCGATAAAATCGTGGAAACGCCTAAGTCAGGAAACGGCCCGACGAGGTCTGAAGGTTGGCTAAAGGCCCACTCATGATTTTATCCGAAATCAAGCCCAAACTTTGTGACGGTTTATCTTCTATTTTGCAGGGAAGGATAAATGTTAAGTTCAATGGGATAAATGTCAAGATCGAAGGATAAATGTTAAGTTTTCCAGAATAATCATGAAGATCGAGGAAAAAAGAAATAGTTTCGTGAAGCGATAAATTCGACCAAGGGCAGAAGGGCAAAGAGCAAAACGCCTCTAGAGGAGTATATAAGGACTTCGAGGGTGATGATGCAGAGGATACACGAAAATCTCCACTCAGAGCAAACATAGCTTAACACATAGAGCATTTAGGCAACTTTCCGTTTTTGTTATTCGGAGCTGCTACTCAACTAGGGTTTTGCTGTCTTAGGTTATTAGAAATAGGGATCTCTCCGACAGCTCTCATAGCCTTTGCTGCTATCCTGTTGTAAACGCTCATACGCTAATTCGGAATAAGATATCTATTTGCTCTCTTTTCGATTCTTACTTGTTTTCAATATTTACTTAGTATTCTGATTGATTGGTGTGTGGTTTAGCAGATATCTGGGACCTCTGGGAAACTAGGGTTTACCCTGCGTTACTAATTCAACGGAAATCGACAGTGCAAATCCCGGTTCCCACAGTTTGGCACTAGAAGGAGGGCGATCTCGGATTATCTAACTCAAAAAACCACCAAACGCTCGAGACATAGGATGCCCGACGAAACAGAGAACTGTGTCATCTCTTTTGAGAAAAGAGAAACGGCCAAACCGGTCAAACCTCTCAATGATATCCTTGTCATTGAGCTAACAATCTAGGATATCGATGTCGCAAGGATATTAGTCGACATCAGAAGTTTGACCAACATCGTCTTTAAAGACAACACTCGAATGAATGAAAATTGGCTTATTCGGAATCACGGTAGATCCAAACCCAATAGTAGGGCTTTCGGGGGAAGCTACCATGACTCTTGGCATGATCAACCTCTCGATAGATGCCAGGGGTGTGTCGAAAGTTGTGGAATTCCTAGTCATCGATCAACCCATGTCCTACAACGCAATTGTAGGGACCCCATGGTTGAACTCGATGCAAGCAATCCCATCGACGTACCATTTGTACCTCAAGTTCCCGACCCCACGCTGAAAAGAGACCATCTGGGGAGATTATAGGATCTCGCGAGTTTGCTTCACTGCAGAGTCAAAATGGAAGAATCCGTTAGCTGAATTTCCACTTAAAAAGAAAAAGAATTCGTCTGCCATTGACAAAACGCCAGAACAAGACGATATTGAAGTCTTTTGGCAGTCGCGAGCAGCCGAAGCTTTGGATGGGAAACAAGAACCAACCTGCGAGCCCGTCGTCTCGGTATGTCTAGACGAAGCGTTCCCAGATTGTTGTGTAGAGATCGGTGCAAACCTGAGCGAGCCTCTAAAAATCGAGCTCATAGCTTTTCTAAAGGAAAACTCGCACACATTCGCATGGACGAAGATATGCAAGGGATCGGCATCAACGTCACATGTCAGGATCTCAATGTTGACCCGACTTTCAAGCCCGTTAAACAAAAAAGCCAAAAATTGGGGTCAGAACGCGCCGAAGCGATCAACGTCAAGGTCGAAAAACTCCTCAAAGTCAGGTCCATAGCAGAGGTCAGGTATCCCGATTGGCTCGCTAACCCGATAGTCGTCCAAAAGAAGAACGGGAAATGGAGAGTCTGTGTAGATTTCACCGATCTCAATAAAGCATGCCCAAAGGATATATTCGCACTGCCACACATCGACCGCTTGGTCGAAGCAACCGTAGGAAACAAACTCATGTCCTTTATGGATGCCTTCTCTGGGTATAATCAGATTATAATGAATACCTACGAACAAGATAAGACCGCATTCATAATAGACCGCGGTACTTAACTTTTACAAGGTAATGCCATTAGGTCTGAAGAATGCTGGCACAACTTGCAACGACTCGTCAACCGAATGTTCTCAGAACAACTCGGAAAAACAATGGAGGTTAACATCGACGATATGCTTGTATAATCCCTCGAAGAAAGAGATCATATCACCCACCTTCGAGAATTCTTCGAAAGGCTAAAACTCCACAATATGAAACTAAATCCTGCGAAGTGCAGGTTCGCCATGACATCGGGAGAATTCCTAGGCTACCTCGTGACCTACCGTGGGATCCAAGCCAACCCGAAACAGATTACCGCGCTGATCGAAATGGCTTGCCCAAGAACGAAAGGAGAGGTACAGAGATTGACCGGCAGGGTAGCGGCGTTAAACATGTTTATCTCATGATCAACAGACAAATGTTTGCCCTTATACGACACTCTGAATGGGAACATAAATTCGAATGGACCAAGGAATGCGAAAAGTCTTTCTAACATTTGAAGCATTACTTAGCCACTCCCCCGGTACTCGCGAAACCTATAGAAGGAGAACCACTCTTCCTGTACATCGCCGTATCAACCACGACAGTAAGTGGCATCCTTATCCGAGAAGAACGCGGTGAGCAAAAGCCCATTTTTTACGTGAGTAAAACTCTGCTTAACGCAGAGACGCGCTATCTGATGATGGAAAAACTGGCATTTGCGGTAGTAATGTCAGCTCGAACGCTAAGGCCGTACTTACAGTCCCAGACAATCGAAATACTCACATGATTCCCACTGTGGGCTATCTTGCACAGTCCCAGTCAATTTGGGAGATTGGCAAAATGGGTGATCGAACTAACCGAGTACGACATCGACTATCGAGCGAAAACCTGCGCAAAATCATAAGTACTCGGTGATTTCTTAGTAGAACTCCCTGGGGGTGCACAGCCAGCCGAGAATCTGACTTTACCTGGACCCTCCACGTCGACGGATCCTCATCCAAGCAAGGTTCTGGGATAGGAATCCGACTCGTGTCACCAACAGGGGAAATACTGGAACAATCATTCTGACTAATCTTCCACGCGTCGAACAACGACGCTGAATACGAAGCCCTGATCAAAGGGTTACGATTGGCACACGGCCTGAAAATACGCAACATTCACGCCTACTGTGACTCCCAACTCGTGGAAAGCCAATACAGCGGGGAGTACGAAGCAAGAGACGAAAGAATGGACGCCTACTTAAAACTCGTTGAAGAATTATCTCAAAGCATCGACCAGTTTGCGCTGACTCTGGTTCTGACAGCCGAAAATGCTCATGCCGACGCCCTAGCCGCCTTAACATCCAGTTCGGACCCATGTTTAAGAAGGGTGATTCCCGTAGAATTCATAGAACATCCTAGCATCAGACCACCCGTTATCATAAACCTAATCGACTCTCCCGACAACAATACCAGCGAAGTCGGCGACCAAACGATGCAAGAATCCGGGCCGATAGAATACAGATTCAACAAACCTTGGACGAAGGCAATCCTTGCGTATTTTGCCAACAGAGAACTCCTGGCAGAAAAATGGGCCGCCCGAAAGATTAAAACTCAAGGTGAGCGATACGTCTTGGTTAACGGAGGACTATACAAGTGCAGATTCTCAGGGCTACTCATGACCTGCGTAGAAGGAGAAAGGGCACGAAAGATAATGGAAGAAGTCCATTCTGGTTCCTGTGGAAATCACTCTGGCGGAAGATCTCTCGCAGTCAAAATAAAACGCCACAGACATTAATGGCCAATAATGATCAAAGACTGCAAAGACTTTGCGCGAAAATGTGAAAAGTGCCAAAGGCACGCCCCAACTATCCGTCAACCAGCATAGGAACTCTTGTCAATCTGGGCACAATACCCATTCATGCGATGGGCGATCAACATAGTCGGGCCCATTCATAGGTCGAAAAAAAAAGCTTCTTGCTGGTCTTGACGGACTTCTTCTCAAAGTGGGTGGAAGAAGACTCCTACGCAAGCATTAAGAACGCTCAAGTCGAAAGCTTTGCATGGAAAAATATCGTTTGCAGGCACACAATCCCGTACGAAATCGTAACAGACAATGGGTCTCAATTCATTACGACTAGATTCGTGGCCTTCTGCGAAAAATGAAATATTCGACTAACAAAGCCAACCCCTAGATACCCACAATGTAATGGCCAGGCCGAAACTACAAATAAAACCATCCTCGATGGACTCAAGAAACGTTTAGACTCCAAGAAGGGGAGATGGGCCGACGAACATTAAGGAGTCCTATGGTCGCATCGCATAACTCCGAGATGTGCAACGGGAGAAACCCCGTTCGCCCTCGTATACGGAGCAGAGTGCATGATTCCAGCGGAGGTCGAGTTTCCCGGAGTGCGCAGAAGGTTACTACTAGAACGAGAAAAGTCAAACAATCTGATGATGCTCGACGAGCTCAACCTGATCAACGAACGCCGGGATCAGGCCCTTATACGAATCCAAAATTATCAATAGGCGGCTGCAAAGTACTATAACACTAACGTATGAAGCTGAACATTCAAAGAAGGTGACGTAGTCCTTCAAAAAGTTTTCCAGAACACCGCCGAACGGAACACTGGAAAACTCGGAGAAAACTTGGAAGGACCCTACAAAGTAATAAAGGTCGTTCGACCATGCTCATACGAAATCGCGAATATGCAGGATATCAAAATTCCGAGAACTTGGAATGCGATGCACCTCAAGAAATACTACCACTAGAACAATGCTTAGCACCAAACTACGAGACGACTTGATCCCCGAAAATGGTACGTAGGCAGTTTGTCGTAAGACGAGCCCAACTGTCCCCCTCATTAAAAAAGGAGGGGGAATGGGTACGTATACGTGTGAAAATACATTCGGATTTCAGGCCTGCGAGGATCTGGTCAAAGTCCCCTTCTGAGTCCGTTAACTCCGCTCTGCGAGCAGATATCTTGGGTTCTCAGTTCGCGGAGACGGAGGCGCATCACCATTAAGCAACCGGACCTGCTGCATCCCTCCCTCGATGCTCGCCAGGGCCAAGTCCCTAACGTGGAAAGCGGCCAAAGAGTCAAGGAAGTCAGCGATCCTGTCTAGACGGGTCTGAAACTCAGCACGAACGATCTCCTGGGCCTCGTCAATTGGACTAACCGACGATTCCTCCTCACTCTTGATCTTACGCTTTAGTCGACGCAGCTCCGAAGACTTAGCAATCTTCGCCTCTTTCTCTTTAAGCAACAAGCTAGCAGTCTTCCCAAGATCCCGCTCCAACTCACCGATCCAAGAATCGAAGCGGGCTATCTCAAGGGAGTGGGCATCTTCGATAACCGTCAACCTCCCTTCAAAATTCAATGATTTCTCTTGAACTTCCGCCAACTCCTTAGCAAGACGGCCGGCCTCCAAACCGCACTCACTGATCATCCCATCGATCAACGAGCCAAACTGGGAAAAAAGAATCAGTCGACGCAAGGAAAGGAGAATGGGACGAAAGAGGAAGACAGTTTTTCAAACTATACCTTAGCAAGATGTCTGAAAACCGTCACGGGCAGAGAGTCAGTTTCAGGCTCCTTAGTTCATCTCCTCTTCTTAGGCACGTCTGGGTTAACACAGGCTCCCTTACGAGCTTTCGTCATAGAAGCCAGGATCATGCTAGGCGCAGACAACCCCAAGACGATCGTCTTCTTGACTGGGGGAGGAGGCATCGATTTCTGAACCGGCTCCACATCGACAACCTGAACCGGGGTCGCAGAGGAACCCGACGGTTAAACTTCGGATGCCGACGCATGCGCGGTAACCTCCTCTCCGGTAGGAACCAAGATCGCCTACCGGGTGGAACCTCCGAGGCAAAGGTATCCACTAGAGCTATAGATATCGCAGGCGTAATATGTGCAAGGTTCACTGTCTCCTCGGCCTCTCAATGAGCCAAATCGTTCTGAAAAGCAAGGAATTCCGTAATATTAGCTGGGACGGCTCCAGCGGTAGGAAGATCCAACGGATTCGCACCACCAGCGTTTCCCATTTCAACATCACTCCTCTGACAGTTGTTGGAAGGAGACATTTCGTCAAAGAAAAATTTCTTTCTAGGAAGCAAAGCAAACTTGAGGAAATTAGAGAGTGTGTAGAGAAACGAGAAATGGGAGACTATATTTATAGAAATAAAAAAAAAACAGCTGAAGGATTTTTGCATTAAAATAATCGGAAAAAACTTTTCGAGTAAAACTATTTTTTACCGCGGATTCCGATTAAGCACCCTCACTCGCCAGCAAGAATCGAGCCCAAAACTTGCGAGCTGGGGGCTAACTTTTGGGGTCAAAAATGGTATTCTTGAAATCAGCATCTAAAAATCGTGTTTCTATACGAATGCAGTCTCCAAGTCGACATAGCAAAAATCTCCTGTCCAAAACTCGAAAGAAAGGAACACGGATAAACCAACCCGCCCGTATGGCGCGTTGGACAAGGCAAACTCGTCAAATGGGCGAGTATGACGAGTTAGATGACACGAGCAATCTTACTCGTTGGTTCGGCATGTCGAATCAATCCAGTTTCACCTCGTCCTTGTTAAACTACCTCTTTCGATACTTGATCGAAATTATCTTTCGTCTCAATCTGGATTGACATTGGAACCTTACCGAAAGAATTTGTTTTCTCGAGAAAGGATTTTATCAATCGTATGAGATGGTAACGGTTAACTAGACACCTAGAGTCACACGTCTCATACGATAGATCCTAACTCTCGGATGACTTCTTCTTAATAATTTTATCTCGATAAAATCTTGGAAACACCTAAGTCAGAAAATGGCCCGACGAGTTCTAAAGCTCGGCTAAAGGCCCACTCGTGATTTTATCTGAAATCAGGCCCAAAATTTGTGACGTTTTATCTTCTATTTTTCAGGAAAGGATAAATGTTACGTTCGAAGGGATAAATGTCAAGATCGAAGGATAAATGTTAAGTTTCCGAAGATAATCATGAAGATCGAGGAAAAAAAGGAATATTTCTGCGAAGCGATAAATTCGACCAAGGGAAGAAGGGGAAAAAGCAAAACGCCTCTAGAGGAGTATATAAGGACTTCGAGGGTGATGATGCAGAGGACACACGAAAATCTCCACTCAGAGCAAACATAGCTTAACACTTAGAGCATTTAGGCAACTTTCCGTTTTTGTTATTCGAGCTACGACTCAACTAAGGTTTTGCAGTCTTAGGTTATTAGAACTAGGGATCTCGCCGACAGCTCTCATCGCCTAGGCTCCGATCCTGTTGTAAACGCTCATACGCAAATTCTGAATAAGACATCTATTTGCTCTCTTTTCGATTCTTACTTTATTTTCAATATTTACTTCGTATTCTGATTGATTGGCGTGTGGTTTAGCAGATATCCGGGACCTCTGGGAAACTAGGGTTTACCCTGCGTTCCTAATTCAACGGAAATTGACAGTGCGAATTTCGGTTCCCACAACCAACTCACGTGTGTCCATCGACACCCCAGACATCCGTGAGTATAATGATGATTTGAGGAAATTGGAAGAATTACCCATAAGTTCTAAGAATTGCACAACAAGTCCATGGCCGTATATTAGGCTGTTTATTAGAGTTTTCAACTGTTTTGTAACCTACGCCTAACAACGCTTTATTAATCTAGAGGAGAGAAACCTTAGGTCTCGAAAGATAGATCTGAACACCTTCTGAGAGAAGATCTTGAACTTCTTTTGTTTTATACCCTGTTTATCTACACTTTTTGTTTTATTATATGCAATTTATTCAGACAAATACCATGTTCTCTATGATTATTTCTAAGTAGTTTCATTGTTAGATCTAGGGTTCTTGAAAAGTTGTTAATGGTGTGCTAAATCTTTATTGTTGTTAGGAAATTTAATTAGTTCTTTATCTATTTTTTCTTACTGCAAAGATCAAGATTAATCACCTTGAACCTAGATATTAGGATAAGTCGGCGCAAGTGAACGCTTGGTTTAGTACCTGAATTAAGTCTAGTATGATCTAATTGAATAGGCGCATACGATAGTTGGTCTAGCAGGTCAGATAACCTATCAAACATATTTTATAAAGCTTTTTTGGAAGTAGTATCGATCGACACCACTTGCATGGTATCGATCGATACTCCCCAAGGATTTACGAACGAGAGTATGGGTCCTATGTTTAGAAATTAGGGAATATTTGCACACGAAAGTTGATTGATTATAACTTGAGTTTAAAGTTTGAGAACTGCACCTTAATACATTCCTAATAACACATTTAGTTTGCATTCACAATACACATAAGAGGTCCCTAAGTCTAGCTTCATGTCATCTCTATAACTTACAACACCTAATCTTTTTGTTTACTACTTTCTACTATTACTTTCTAGCTTTATTTCAAAGATAAAAAATCTATTGTGTAATCTCAGAGTCTTTATTGATTCAATCCTTAAGTATTACAATTGAACCTCTTATTTGAGAGAGTAGCTCTTAAGGTTAATTTGAGAATATCACTAGACTTAGGTTTCAGATAATAGAAGTATGTTATATAGATTCTAAGGGTTTGTTATAAACCTTCCTAGAACTCGAATGCATTAGTAAGATATCCAGCTGTGGCATGTGAACAAGAAACGAGTGTTGATAGGTAGTATGGTATGAGTGTCGATCGATACTTCCTTAGTCAGGCATTAATATCCCAATCGATATGTTCACTAGGTTAACTTGACCAGACGTCTCATTTATCTAACAACATCGATCAGCATAACTAATCTAGGTAATGAACCTTATATCGAAGTTATCAGTATCCTAGGCTCAGGGTTCTAGTTAGGTACTCTTGAACAAAAGCAGTAAGCATAATTCTGATCAAGTATCCTATAAGATCATCCTAGGAATTCTATGTCTCAGCAATTCATATAAACCCTAATAGAACACTGAATCTAACAACAGAAAATACTCAGACATGATTAAGCAAACATAAAAAATATCTGCTTATAATGCATAAATAGATTGAGTAAGAAAACTGGAGTTCAATTACAAATCTCTGAAGGAGTCTTGATTTTATCTCAAAAACAACTAAAAACACTAAAACAATATGTTGTGGTAAAAAGTAAATAAAGATTGTGTGTTGCCTAAGCACTTGGCAAACACATAAATAATAGGTATAAAGTCGGACAGTGGTAGTACTATAATTATTTGGAACTTTTAGGCATGAGTCAGTTTTGAATTCAAGTCGGCCCGTCTACTCGCGCGGGTGTCGATCGACACCAAGGGGTTAGTTTCAATCGACACTACTTCTTGATTTCGACTATGACTTCTGATTTCTTCACCAGCTACGAGTTTTCTAATCATAAGCTCCAGAATGCTCCATAATCTCCACATTGCTCGAAAACATACCTTGACCTGAAAACACTCTAAATTGTACTTCAAGCATATATAATATTATTTAAAAAGCACATATAAAAACTGGTAAAATCCATAATATATTATATGGTTTTGTTGGCTTTCTGAAATGGTGCTATGGGAAGTGCTGTTGATCATGGTTCAAAAATTATGGGGCTTCCAAGTTGAGACGCGATTTGGTTTGATGAAAAAAGGTGAAACACAAGGACTTCACGAGAGGTCACCCATCCTAGTACTACTCTTCCCCAAGCACGCTAAACTGCAGAGTTCTGATGGGATCTGGTGGATTAGTGCTCGTATGATGGCACCCGTTAGTACCTGACTTGCGATTCCATATATCCTTATTTTTGGGTAATTCAAGATTGATGTGCTATGTGCAATGTAGTTCCTCATGGTTCAAAAGTAATGGGGTATCCAAGATGAGACACATTTTGGTTTAAAGAAGAAAAAAATATAAAATAGGCGTACAACATGAGGACTTCCCGGGATGTAACCCACTCAAGTACTACTCTCACCGAAGCACACTTAACTGTGGTTTTTATGATGGCATCCGGTGCATCAGTGCTTGTATGATTACACACAATAGTACATGACTCGCAATTCCACATATCCTTGTTTTCAGGTAATTCGAGTAGAAGGGCGTGGGACCACATGATTTGTCGGCATTATTTCCTGCAGAAAACGTTCATGGAGATTGATGTAGAACACAACAAAAACTCAAGGAAAACCTAACCTCATCTTTTTCAAGGTTCGTAACTTTCAACAGTGATGTGCTAAAATTACCCCAAGAGAAGCTCTCTCAAATAAGAGATCTATTGCAGTTCTTAAGGATCTTATCCACATGGACTCGATATCTCACATAATAGACTTGACTTTCAGATTAAGCTAGGTTAAATAATATAAAAGGAGTAAGTAAAGCAAAGCAGTAAATAAAGGAGTTTGTTTGATGGAAGGAGGGTACTAGACTTAGGGATTCATTCATGTTATCAGAAATCTAATCTCTAGATTCTAAGGGTTTGATCCTAAAACTCAAATTCATATAAGCAAGTAAAAAAGCTTTCGCATGCGCTTACTGATCAGATGCCTGGAATCATGTGATTCCAGCTCTCGCATGCGAACTTATGAATCAGTGTCGTCGATACACTAGAGTGAGTATCGATCGATACTCATTCCAGACAAGCGTTAAGAACTAATTGGATTTGTTCACTAAGTTATCTTAACCAGCTTTTGCGTCCGTTTAACAGCCTAGCTCAGCATGATTAGATTCAGGTAATAGACCATGCTCTCGCATGCGTCTAACTATCATACGATCAAGCTTCTTGTTAAAAACTCTAGAAAAAAGCAATAAGAACAAGCTTGTGAAAGATACATTAAATCACCCTAGCAATTCTGTAATTCAGAAGCTCATTCAAAACCCTATAAAACCTAAACCTAGCAGTGGATATACTCAGGCATGATAGTTGTCGCAAAAATCATAGATGAATAGATGAAATAGAAATATATATAAAAGCCAAAACCAATTGAATTCCGAGAGGACTCTGAAGAAGTTCCTCTTTTCTCTCCTAGCCTAAGAGAAAGCCTAAAACAATAGAATAGAAAGCATAGCATAAACAACGGCAGAGACATACATAAATAGGGTTTTAAGTTGGCCAAGGGCACTCTGAAAACTTGTGGTGATTTATGGACCTTAGTCAGTCTTGAAATAGACTCAGCCCGTGTTTTGGCATTAGTGTCGATCAACACTCCTTCTAAATCTCGATAACTTCCTCTAGCGAGGCAGACGTACCACTCTTTTAATAAAATGGGTATAACTTCAGTATAACCGTCAAATGGACCTCAAACCAGTGGAATTGGAAATCTAACTCAAGGCTCTATCTTTTCTCAAAAGATGAGATCAATTGAACTGTGGGAAGGTCTCCATCCAATGCTAAACTTCTGACGCGTCTACGCAAATCTTCATCTCTAAAAGCTCCAGAATCCCCAAAGTTCTCCAAAACGTACATGTACCTGAAAATAATCTAAAACAGACTCCAAAAACATAATCGACTCTAAAAAGTTCTTATACCATGGTCTAAAAGTGGTAAAATTCATCGTATATCAACTTCTTGAGACTTGTCTTTTTGCTTGTCCTGAAGCAAAGAATATCACAATCTGTAAAGAAGGTTTGAAATCACAGGGACTCACACAATTTTCTAAACTCACTACTATCACCTCTGCAATGTTGCAGCCACATCGAATGAATTCCAACTTTAGAGGTACTTTATAAACCTTATCCCAGCTTAGTAACCAAATCCATCGAGCCAACAACTTAGTTAGTATTGTCTGACTAACCCCGATACTAACTTCATTTCTTACATATAAAATGGTGTAGGCTTTAACACGGGAGTATCGATGAAATGACACATGGAGTCTTACCCAAGCAACTATCTCAACACACATTCAGCCTTCTATGATCTCTTTACTCCCTCTTTCTCTCTTCTCTGAATCTGTTTCTTCCTCCTTTTTTTTATAAATCCTATGAATGTTGTTTATGCAGCCCGTCTTCTTCATCTTATTTTTTTTCTTTTGACAAAGTGTATTCGAATAGTGGGGTCATCGGTAATATACATACCCCTAACTTTCACAACGTGTGATCATTCCTTCTAAATTAGAATAATAGGGTCATCGGTAATGTACCTACCCCTCTGCGTCTTTCAAGAAATTATCTCAATATTTTCTTTTATAAATGCCGAAGAGAGAGAGATAGAGAGAGAGAGAGAGAGAGAGAGAGAGAGAGAGAGAGAGAGAGAGAGAGAGAGAGAGAGAGAGAGAGAGAGAGAGAGAGAGAGAGAGAGAGAGAGAGAGAGAGAGAGAGAGAGAGAGAGAGAGAGAGAGAGAGAGAGAGAGAGAGAGAGAGAGAGAGAGAGAGAGAGAGAGAGAGAGAGAACAAAACCATAAACACACAGAATTTACATTCCAGACTTGCATGAGGAATCAAATCCAGTGTATACCAAGCGCCAAAGCACGAAAATTAAGTTCAATTAGGTTTGAGGTCAGTTTCGGTTCCTTCAAACATTTTAAGCAAGTATGGATATGACTGGCAGGTGATCCACTTTGGTATCTTTAGTATACCTCTATAGTCAGTAAATCTAAGAGTTGTGCTATATGGTTATGTAATAAGTAAAAATTGAAAACAATCATAATCCCCTGGTTGACTCTATAAAAACATATTAAAAGCATATAAAATAAAACACAATATCAGTAAACCTCCCCCAGACTTAAAAAACATTTTCCCCAATGTTATACAATCTCAAATTGGTGGGAAATAAATTATAAGGACAAAATTTAACAACAAAAAAGGAATACTTTCTCGCTGATGTTGAGTATCTATCGACATAGTTAAGTGACGATTGGTCCATTATCGGGTTTTTTTGTTGATCGGAAGTGATCAGGTGTCGATCGATGCTATGTGCAGTTGCGTTTCCTCGGGTCTTTTTTTTACTTGCAATAAATTAAACACGAAAAATCAGTAAAAATAAAAGTAAAACTAATTTAAAACTTACTAAATGGGTTGCCTCCCATCAAAAGCTTGTTTATATTTTATGACTTGACTTTTTGATGTTTTGGACTAGGATGGAGATAACAGAACACTTGTTGGGATATCCACATTTTCTCTGCTCATCTCGAACCAGGTGCCTACAAAGCTTTTGATGGCTTTTTCCTTTGGTTATTTGCTTTTGGTGTTTGTGGATAATCTCATATGTGTAATCAACTTTCAGCTATAGCTCTTCCATACATTTGTTGATCCATCCAATGCTGTTGTTTAGAGGATAGTAGATTGCATCAATCTTCTTGTAGAACTCATGAAACATCTTTTCTTAATCTCCGTAGATGTCAACTGTTATCTCTTCAATTTGTTTTCTTTTGTAGATCTCATGTTCTGGCCAAATTTGGTTCTCTAACTTAATACGCCCCTCATATTGTGGTAGACTAAGGTAGACCTTTTATGTACCATGAGTCATCTCTAAAATGTCTACTGTCTTTCTTGGAAACATTGATGATCCTCCCATATTTTGCATGTGTGCGCCCCATCTGATCTCTGACAACTCTAAATAAAAGAAAAACCTAGACGAAATCTTTCTATTAATTCTAATGGTGAATCTAGTGCTCCCCGACAAAGGAGCCAAATTTGATATCACTCAAATTAACCTATGAGAAACTTTACTTTCTCAAATAAGAGGATCAGTTGCAGTACTTAGGGATCAAATCCACAGGGAACGTGGACACAAAATAAACATATAAATATTAAGATTAAGCTAGGCAAGTAATTGTAATGCAGTAAACAATAGAGATTAATTGAGAATTGGTTTGTAAACATATGATAATGAATCGCTAGATCTAGGGTTTCAGGTTATAGTATTGTACAATATATGCTAAGGCTGTGTGGTAAACCGTCCTGAACTCGAATACTAAAGCAAGATATCCAACTATCACTGCGAGTATAATCAGATGACTAAGCTTTGGTCCAACCTTCGATATGCGAGAAAAGAACAAGTGTCAAACGATAGTATGGTAAGAGTGTCAATTAATACTACCTTAAACAAGCATTATCGTCCTAACTAATATGTTCACTAAGTTAATCTAGACTAGCATTCACATGTATTTAACAACCTAGCTCAACACAATTATTATCAGGCATAGATCATTCTGTCGTATTTATCTATATCTTAAGTTCATGGTTCTAGTTACCTACTCTAGAACACAATCAATGAGATCAATTCTGATGAAGGATCCTTATGGATTCACCCTAGTAGTTCCATGTTTAGCAATACATATAAACCCTAATAAAATCCTAAATATAACAAGCACAGCTACTTAGACATGATCAAGCAAAACATAATAAATATCTGAATAGAATGCATAAATAGAATAAGGTTAAGAAACAATGGAATTCCAATACAAATATTTGAAGGAGTCTTGATGTTCTCTCCAAAACTACTAAAAAGCCTAGAATAATATGTTGTGGTAAAAAGATTAGAAAAGCTTGTGTCTTGCCTATGAGATGGAAAAGCACATAAATAATAGGTATTAGGTCAGTCAGGGGTAGTCTTAATTATGTGGGACTTATGGACTTCAACTCAGTCACGAACAAGTCGGCTCAGTCACTCGCATCACTGTCTATTGATACCAACAAGGTGTTGTTGATCGACACACTTCCTAGATTTTGACCCTGAATTCTTCTGATTCTTCAACAGCACAAGTTTCCTCATCATTAAGCTCTAGAAAGCTCCATAATCTTCACATTGCTCCAAAACATACCTCCACCTAAAAAGACTCTAAAACAGACTCCAAACACATATAATAGTATCTAAAAAGCACATATACTATGGGTGAAAACTGGTAAAATCCATAGTATATCAACTCCCCTAAACTTATCATTTTGCTTTTCCTCAAGTATCTTTCAGGAAATCATCTCAATCTTTTTTTATAGATGCCAAAGAGAGAGAGAAATAAACCAGAAGCACACAAACTTTACCTTCCAGACTTGCAAGGTGAATCTGATCCAGTATATACCAAGCCCCAAAGCAAGAAAATTAAATTCACTTTGGTTGGAGGTCAGCTTCGGTTCCTTCAAACATTTTCAGCAAGTGTGGATATGACTGGCAGGTAATCCAATTTGGTATCTCTAGTTTACTTCTGCAAATAATAAATAAAAATTGAAAACACCCCCACTTAATACACTCCTAGGATGCTTCTCTAGTCAGATAGGGATAGATCCTTGCTTAAACGAATCAAGAACTCAAGTTTATCAAGGTATGTGGATGGAATGGTGACACAAGATGCTGTGGAATGGCTTCTTGACACTCCTAGGTACTAGATTGGATATGACACACCAAACTAGAACCCTTA
The DNA here is from genome assembly GCA_905132885.1 of Moricandia moricandioides. Taxonomy (NCBI): domain Eukaryota; kingdom Viridiplantae; phylum Streptophyta; class Magnoliopsida; order Brassicales; family Brassicaceae; genus Moricandia; species Moricandia moricandioides. Next base: position 36,249 of record CAJHQQ010001123.1, read on the forward strand.
GTCGCCCGATATTACGCACCAGCAAGATGTACTACTCAACAAAGCAAGAAGAAGAGAGAAGACCAAAAGGTTTAGATGAAAAAATTTCTTGTCTTGATGTAGGGTTTGTGCGGGTTTAAATAGAGAACAAAGGAACATACTCCTTTTGTCTCGAAAATAACATAACGTAAATATTATTTAAATATAACATAAGATAAATAAATAGATCCTTCCTTAGTCTTGGACCGATATTAGCACCTAGGTGACGTGATAAAGCCGCTTACGGCCTCGTCAACAACCTTCCTCTGTAAAACCATTTGGGAAAAAAAACGAGAGCAAGGAAAAGAGCACACACAAGTAATTTTCCTAAGTACTAATTAAGCTTCATGTGGAGGTAGCTTGAATGGTGATCAAGGTATCTCGGATCATCAAGCTTTGTCCAAGACCTTCTTATTGTTTCCAAACAAATCTAAGCTATCCACCAATGGCTCCATTGAGTTTCTTGATTCTTCATCGTGTCATGGGACCTTCTGGAGTGGCTAAGGCATATTCATCAGCTGGTTGGCCCATGGATGCATTCCTAGATACATCATCTTCATTGTTGAGCTGGTCCATGATCACATCATCCTCTCCCACTTTAAAATGATTTGTCCTCAAATCTGGTTCATCTGCAATAAAAGGAACCAAATTAGTAACATTGAATCTATTAGATACATCATAGTTACCTTGGAGATCCATCTTGTAGGCATTGTTGCTGATCTTCTTAACGATCTCAAATGGACCATAAATCCTTGACATCAACTTAGACTTCCTTTCATTTGGAAATCTCTCCTTTCTAAGGTGAACCTAAACTTTTTCACCTACTTAAAAGACCATCTCACGCATGCCCTTGTTTGCTTTCTTGACATATTGTTTGGTGTTGTCTTCAATATTGTGTATTACTTGTTCATGGATCTGTTACACCATCTATGATTTCTTCTTGCCATCAAGACTAACTCTGTCACACTCAGGTAAAGGCATTATATCCAAAGGAGAGGTGGGATTGAACCCATAAACAATTTCAAAAGGAGAAAACTTAGAAGCCGAATGCACAACATGGTTATATGCAAATTCACAATGAGGCAAGTAGTCTTCCCATGATTTCAAGTTCTTCTTGATGAATGCACGCAAAAGAGTTCCTAGCGTCATGTTAACTACCTCAGTTTGCGGATGAAAAGTAGAGGATAATAACTATTTAGTGCCTAGCTTAGACCAAAGAGTCTTCCATAAATAACTAAGAAACTTAGCATCTCTATCTGAAACAATAGTTCTAGGCATGCCATGCAAACGAAATATATCCTTAAAGAAAAGATTAGGAACATGATGCATCATCAGTCTTATGGCAAGCTATAAAGTGTGCCATCCTAGAGAACCTATCTACAACAATAAAGATAAAATCCTTTCCAGTTCTAGTTCTAGGCAATCCTACAATGAAATCCATAGAAATGTCACTCCAAGGATGATAAGGGATGGGTAATGGAGTATACAAACCGTGGGTTTGGACCTTAAACTTAGCTTGCTTGCAAGTTGCACAACTTCCACAGATTCTTTCAACATCTCTTCTCAAGTGTGGCAAAAAGAAGTGATTCTCCAAGACCTTAAGGGTTTTGGCGATCCCTAAATGTCCCATCATACTTCCTTCATTGGATTCCCTGACAAATAAATCTCTCGAAGAACAATTAGGCACACACAGTTTGTTATCATAGAATAAGAACCCATCATGCCTAAACTAGTGACTTGCAGCAAGCTTTTCCCAAGACTTATAGGCCTCTTTGAAGTCAGAATCATTTTCATACATACCTTTAAGCTGTTCAAAGCCTAGTAAATTAGCATCAAGAGTAGTCAAGAGAACATACCTTCGAGATAGTGCATTAGCTATGTTTATTTTACCTTGTTTGTACTAGAGAAATAAGGGAATGTCTAAATGAACTCAACCCATCTCACGTGTCTCTTGCTTAGCTTACTCTGTCCTTTTAGGTACTTGAGAGACTCGTGGTCCGTGTGTATGACAAACTCCTTTGGCCACAGGTAGTGTTACCATGTTTGTAAGGTTAGAACTAGGAACTCGCCGACGGCTCTTACCACTTAGGCTTACGTGTTGTAACCCTCCAATGATTCTTTCACATTTGTAGACTGCTGAAAAGTGAACTCAGGAGGGATGGTAAAAGATGTTTAAGTGCAGATTAACAGCACCCACGTCCGAGTAGACTTCCATGTGATGGACCTTATGATAGATTGGAACTCTTCACTAATATTTGGGAGAGTATTCATGGCCACTAAGGGAGCTATATGCGATATGAAGTTAAACAGGTTGTATTTATCTCTAATTGATGAAAATACTTTTTATGAACCTGTTAAGAATAAGAACAAAAATACTCTGATTTAATTGTGTAATGATGCAGAGATTGTCGCCACATGCTTCTGGAATTATGAGTTCAACGAGGAGTCAGATGATGGAGCATCGATCGATACCCAGCCCAGACAATCGATCGACGCATTTGCAGTTCAGCAATTTGTCGACACCCACCCTTTGTTATCGATCGATAATCCTACTTCAGAACCGATCAACACCTACCATGAAGATTTCGAATACAACCCAGCCTACCTCGAGTACGACGAATGTTACAGAGAAGAAGAGATAATCGAGTATCGGTAAATTGACATCGATCGACGGCAACCATACACCATCGGTCTTCATCAGCTGGTTGGTCCATGGATGCATTCCTAGATACATCATCTTCACTTTTGAGCTGGTCCATGATCACATCAGATTGCCTATGTACCCTTCAGTGAGGGATCGAGCCATTCGTAGTTCATATTATTGGAGGCCCGTGGCCTATGTGGGACGTAGTCTGATGGCACATGGCCTAGTGGGCACGTGGCCTTGTGAGAACGTGGCTCTGTAGTTTATAGGAGTCATCTGTTCTAGTGGGAACATTGCTGGAACATTTGGGAGACCAGTCGATATGCTACAATGAGCATGAATTATTGCTGCTGTTAGTTAGGATATCAAGGTCTGAGCCAGTAGGTAGACTTGTCGATGTGCTGTAGTGAGAATATAACTTAGTCTGATTGATAGTAATCGCAAGAATTTGTCTGTTATAGGCATGTCCATGAATATTGTCTTCTAGTTATGAATTATTGCCTTGGCGGCTGTAGAACTGATGAGATCTGTAGATGGACGTGTTCCCCTCTTTCTTTAGGTTTAAGAAACATATATTTATAGTAAAAGTTGTGCCTCTCTCTTAGGATGTGGAAATATTCATTATATCCTTAAATAATAAAATATTTTCATTTTTTCTTAAGGATGGCCATGTATATTAGAATACTTCCTCTTTCTTTCAGATTAGCAAGATTCCTTCTTGCGTAAGCTGGTTACCTTATGAAGGAAAATTTCCATTTATCCCAAGGGAGGAGAAATCACTTGACCTGGAAGCCGGAAACCAAAAGCCGGAGGCAGGAATGGACCCATGATCTGAGAAGGGATATCTCTAGGCAAGTATCGGAAGTCCGGGGTCCTGCTTGGAAGCTGGAGTAATCTCTTCATGGATTATTTTTCCCCAACAGTTTGCCCCTTATTTTCTTGTTTCATGTTTGATGGCGAGAAATAATATGATTTTCTTTGAGGAATTTATGAGTTGCACCATGGAAGCAAGTTCCCTATGGAGTTGGGAATAGGACTTCGGCTCTTCTACTAAACGTGGTATTAAATCATCAGCCACTGACTGACTGGGTGATAGAGCTTCAATGTGCGGGCACGTGGTGTGAAAGGATTTGTTGCTTGATTGGAGATGTATGTCCTGGAGGATGAACAAAAATCCTTGATCTGATATAGGAGCATGGCCTGGATATGGTTCTATATATGTCGGTATGCGATGTAGTGAAATGGAATAATGTTGATATACTCACAAACGGGCTTCAATGGGCATGTTTTTGGTTGGTTTGGGTGATGATGAGCTCATGGATATGGCTGCATTCTAGATTATGATGGCCTGCTCATGGGTGTCCTAATCTTGGAGTAGGAGAGAAACTTTCCTAGCAGTAGAGATACATGGTCCAAAGGCTCGTGGTGCCTTCTTTCCTGATGACTGTGACTTTATCGCAGGTGGATTTCACTTCCATTGATTGTTGATGCATTTCCCATAAACTAGTTATCGAGCAAACCACCTTGTAGAAGCCTGTAGATACTTGAAGGCTGGACTACTTTGTCGTGTGGGATCAAACTGAGCCAGTGAGACTCTCTTCTTCTTTTTAAGGATGAGACGTTTCCCTGTTGTGAGGCTTAGTCAAATTCGACCCAATGTTCGATGGAGAGGTCGTGAGCATATACAGAAGAAAGATGATCAGGCTTCTGCCCCTGCTGTTCGTGATGCTCCCGCTTTCAATTGATTGGTAGGCCTCTACCTCTTTTTCCTATGATTTTCCATATTTGAGGCTTTCTATCTCGGTCTTGGCGTTGGCATTTTATAGCTACTCTTGGCCTTACTTCCAATCTTGACTTCAGCCTACATTCTTAAGGATTTTTTGTCTCTATTAATCAAGTGGAGGAGTAGATAGGTCAGGACCCGAGACTTCTGAGAAGGAGCATCTTGGAAAGATTAAGTACCAGGAGGATGAGGAAGTTTATTAAGTCTGTGCTGTCGATCCACACTCATTCATCTCCTCGACAGCTTCCTCTCGCAAGGCAGAAAGACCACTATTCAGTAAAATATGCATAACTTTGGCTACAGGATCTCGATTGAACTCAAACCGGTGGAATTAGAAAGATAAATCAAATATCTATCTTGTTTGAAAATATCAGCTCAATTGCATCGTCGAAATGTCTCCGTCCATAGATAAACGTCTGATGCGTTTGCACATTTTTGCATCTCAAAAAGCTCTTGAATCTCCAAAGTTCTCCAGAAATCTTTTCTGAACCTGAAAAGACTCTAATACATATCCTAGACACATATAATATATTTTAAATATGGCTTATAACATGGTCTAAAAGTGGTAAATATTAGGACCTATCAACTCCCCCCCAGACTTATCGGGGACTCACAATATCTCTAACTTATCCATATCACCTTTACTATGTTGCAAACACATAAAATAAGTGCCAATCTTAGAGAAACTTTATATACCTTATTCTAGTATAGTAACCAAACCCATTCTACCAACAACTTAGCAAATACTAGTTTGACTCACCCCTCTACTAACCTCATTTCTTGCATAAAATTAAAGTACAGGTTTTACCTTGGGAGTATCGATCAAAGGACACATGGACTCTTACCCTTGCAAGTATTATGAACACACATTCAATATTCTCTGGTCCCTATCTTTTCTTTTTTCCCTCTTCCCTGCTTTTTTTTTTTTTATATCTCAAATCCGATGATCAATGTTGTTGATATAATCCATCTTGTCATCTTATTTTCGATTTTCTTTCTTTATTTTTTCTTTTTTTTAGTTTCTTTCTTTTGACAAAGTTTAGGCGAATCGTGGGGTCATTGGTAATCTACCTATCCCTCGCTTCCACAGTGTGTGATCATTTCTTTCTGAATTAGAATAATGGGATCACATGTAATTTGCCTATCCCTTTGCATCTTTCAGTAAATCATCTCAATCATTTTTTTTTCTAAATGCCGAAGAGAGAAGGGAACTAGAACACACAAACTTTTACCTTCCAGACAGGAAGAATCCGATCCAACGTATGCTAAACCACGAAGCAAGAAAATAAGTCAAACTAGGTTGGAGGTCAGCTTGTTTTCCTTCAACCTTCCTAAGCAAGTGTGATATAAGTGGCAGGATGATGTGGTATCTCTAGTACTCTCTGCAATCAATAAGTCTAAGAATGGTGCTATAGAGTGGTTAGTGAATAAGTAAAAATTGAAAAGTTCATCATCCCCTTCTTGACTCAATAATAACTTTTTTTTGAAACATTTAATAAGACTCAAAAATAAACTAAATATCAGTAAACCTCCCACCTGACTTAAATTACACTGTCCCTAGTATATATCCAGTCGAAGTTTGGTGAGAACATAAATCATAAAGACACAATTTAATAAGGAAAATTGTATACCTGCTCGCTGATGTCAGTATCGATCGACACAATAAAGTGACAATCAATCGTTTCTGGTGTCGTATTGTCGATCGATATTGACCTGGTCTCATCGGTTGATGATTATAGCAAACTTCTCCTCAGATCTTTTTTTTAAAAGACTCAAATTAAATCACAATATTAGTAGAACCTACCCCAGACTTAAACAAGATTTCGCGAGCATACCTGCCATTGATGTGAGTTTCGATCAACACAGTTAAGTGGCGATCAATACTTGTTGCTCTGTCGATCGATGCTAGCTGCCCATCGTCGATTCTTGTGAAAAGTCTTCTTTCTCAGATCCAATTAAAAACGAAAATTAACAATGAATGAAAATTAGAAAACATTAAAACAAACATAACAGTGGGTTGCCTCCCACTTAGAGCTTATTTTCAGTCATTAGCTTGACTTTTGGAGATCTGATTTAGTCCGGATGAGAATGAGAACATGCTCCAAAACAAGTCTCAGTGTCTACCCTCTGAATCTTTATCATGCTTATTTGAAAGCCTCCTCCATAGACTCTTCTCCTTTGTCTATCATCTTAGCAATAAGGACTTCTCGAAGCTTTGCAAATGGCTGTGAGAAGCATCTTCTGCGCACTCTGGATTTCCTAACACTATCTCAGAATTAAGGAATCAATGATAACTGAGGACCACCCTTGATCCTTTTTCTCTCCTTCCAATTCTTCCTCTTCATTCCCCCAGACTTGTCTGATCGCGTGGTGGTGCCTCCATCAAAAATATTTTGACGCACTTCAAACTCATTCTGCTCTGATACATGATGTGTGTCGATCGATGGTGAAGTGGTAGTGTCGATCGGTACCGGCTTGTCGATGTCGTTCGATACTGCTTCTGTGCAGCCTTTGTCGACTTTGCTTGTAATCTCAACCCTCTCTGAGAATCTGTTGCATGCTGATGATCATCAGATACCTCATTGTAGGAACCTAGATTCACACTTCTATCTGGTGGGATAGGAGATTCAGCTCCAAATACAACGCATGGAACCATAATCTTAATAGGTGGTCTCTGATGTTTAGGGAAAGAAAGACGTGAGGTCTCAGACTTGTGCACTCTTTCTTCAGTTGGTTCCAGCTCAACTGTGTATTCTGGTAGATCGTCCAAACATGAGTGTCGATCTTTATCATCAGGTGGGTGTCGATCGATGTAGGGTGGATGCTGTTGATCGATGTTAGCCTCTGGCAAAGTCTCCATATCTTTTCTCGTAGTGTGTCGTCCGTCATCAAGCTTCTGCTTCGATTCAAGCCATTCCTCCAGCTCTAAGAAGTCTTCCATAGTGACTTCCCTATCATAATCCATATATTCAAGCTTTTCTCCCTCCTCTAGTTCTAAGAAATCCTCTAGCTCCAAGAAATCTTCCATGGTGATTTCTGTGTCTACATCTGAGGCAAGATCACAGCTTGATAAATCGGTGCTCTTCAGTGTCGAGTCTGCAATCTCCTGAGGACAACTCGATCTTTCAGGGGTTTCAGGACAATAGGATTATGTGTCGCTCAATGCTGATGTGGTGGTGTTTATTGATGTTGAGGTCATGGTGTCGATCGACGATAAGCTCGGATCATTAATATCAGCTTCATCTGCTCTTCTTGGCTCTCCAAATCCATTATGTCCGTCATCCTCTACCATATATCTCAACATAGATTCCATCTCAATCTCTATATTTTCTGCAGCATCAAAGAGAAATTTGTTTAGGAAGGCGTTATTGATGTCATTCTAGGTAGTAAGGAACCCTGGTGGTAGCTTCTTGAACCAATGAGTTGCATCTCCAGGAAGGGTGTATGGGAAGAGTTATGATATAGCCTATTTATTACCAGTTTTAGACCATGTTATAGACTCTATTTAGGGTCTGTTATGTGTGTCTAGACTATCTTTTGAGGTCTTTACAGGTCCAGGTACATTTTGGAGATATATGGAGATATTGGGAGCTTTTGCAGCATTTAGAGGAGAATAATCCATAGCTGATCATTGTGAGAGTTGATTTACAAGATTACCATTGATCGACGATACCTCATTGGAGTCGACCGATGTTACATGACCAAGATCGATCGATGTTGCCCATCTTCCATCGATCGATGTCCAATTCGCAGACAGCCCACTTTCAAGCCCAAGTTAGAGACATGACACAATATTACAAAATTATCCTTGGACGAGTTTTGACCTAGACTTTAGGTTTTTATATTTATACTTTATGTATTGCACCAGAAAAAGTGTGCCGGTGAGTGCTTGGTGCAAGGTTCTAAAAGTGTGTGAGTGAGGGGGCTAAGTGTGCAACACCTCACCATAGTTTTAGGATTTATTTGGGGAGAAGATTCATAACTCGTTAGGGAGATTTGTATTGAAACCCCAGTATTTTATCTATGAATTTTATTTAGATTATTATTCTTACTTTAATTATGTCTGAGTAGTTATCAACTAGATTTAGGGTTTATTAATGGCACTGATGGATTATCCAAACAATGGAATTGTTCGGGTCATTATTAGATCTACTAACATAATTGTGTTTATTGCTTATGTTCTAGAGTAGCTAACTAGAACCCTGATAATAGGATAGTTAGGCGCAAGCAAGAGCATGGTCTAGTACCAGAATCTATTCTGTTGGTTTTGGTTGTTAGAAACAAACGAGAGTTGATTTAGTTAATCTTGTGAATTTATCGAATTAGGTCATAACGCTTGACTCAAGAAACCATCGATCGACGCAGGATAATTGCTATCGATCGATGGTCATTCTGTGTCAATAAGCGAGAGCTGAGACATTGGACTTAGTCAATAGATTAGACGTGCATGCGAGGGCTGGTGTCTTTTACATTAGATTTCGAGTTCCGTGATTAAATACCTTTAACTTCTATCTACTATAATCCGCTTGCCTGAAACCCTAGATCTAGCATATTTACATTTGCATCTAGTTAATTTAGTAGCATATTTCCATATTTGCATTATTAGCATATTTCCATATTTACATTATTAGCATATGTCCACATTGCATCTATACCTTCTAATAAGGAATATTTCATTGACCTGATTACTTGTTACCAATATATATAGTTACCTAGCTTAGTCTTTAGAAATAAGAAATCTATTGTGTGCCATTGTTCTCTGTGGATTCGATCCCTAAGTACTACACCTGATCTCTCTTGAAAAGAGTATTATTTTGTGTGTTAGGATTAAGGGTTAATTTGATAGTTATTTGTTTAGGATATTTATACCCTATTAGAACATAAAAACACTGACACGTCAAATTTGGCGCCATTGCCGGGGAAAATTGATCGCCATTTGATTTATTTTCTACGATTTAGTCTAGGTTTGTTACTTTCAAGTTACTGATTTTTCTTTTTTTTTCAGGTGCATGCAAAAGAGTACCAGGTGCAACAAAGGACAAGACTTACTGTTCTCTGACCCACAACAACTCGAACGCACGATCGGCAAAGACAGAAGACAAGCATCAATCGACGGCATACATCCAGCATCGACTGACACTTCTTTGGGATTTGGTATACATTGGATCGGATTCCTTCTGCAAGTCTGGAAGGTAAAAGTTTGTGTGCTTCTGATTCCCTTCTCTCTCCCCTTCAGATTTTAAAAGGAGTCAAACAGGATTTGGTGGCTACAACCATCAAAGCTTGATTCATATGATCCTAGAAAGAGATAAAGGTCAAAAATAAGTGAACAAGATCTGGTGGCAAAACCCATTAGGGCTTGATTCATGGCATCCCATCCAAATATCTCAGTTAATTAAAATAAAATAAAATGATACCCTCAAAACAAGAGAGAATTGACTGAGAAGAAGTGAGAAGAGAGAGAGGAAAGGAATCAGAGAAGACTACCTGTGTGTTCAGATACTTGCAGAGGTAAGAGTCTATGTGTCCCTTGATCGATACTCCCAAGGTAAAGCCTGCACTTTTATTTTATGCAAAGAAATGAAATCAGTAGAGGGGCGAGTCAGACTAGTATTCGCTAAGTCGTTGGTAGAATGGATTTGGTTGCTATACTAGGATAAGGTATATAAAGTTTCTTTGTGATTGACTTGATCGGATGTGGTTGCAATAAAGTAAGGTGACAGTTATACTTAGAAAATATGTGAGTATTCGCTTTTCAAAACATCTTTCACAGGCTTGTTTGCTTGAAGACAAGTAAAAGGTTAAGTCTAGGGAAGTTGATATAGCCTATTTATTACCAGTTTTAGACCATGTTATAGACTCTATTTAGGGTCTGTTATGGGTGTCTAGGCTATCTTTTGAGGTCTTTACAGGTCCAAGTACGTTTTGGAGATACATGGAGATATTGGGAGCTTTTGCAGCATTTAGAGGAGAATAATCCATAGCTGATGATTGTGAGAATCGATTTACAATATTACCATTGATCGACGATACCTCATTGGAGTCGACCGATGTTACATGACCAAGATCGATCGATGTTGCCCATCTTCGATCGGTCGATGTTGCCCAGCTGAGATCCATCAATGTCCAATTCACATACAGTCGACTTTCAAGCCCAAGTTAGAGACATGACACAAGATTAAAAGATTACTATTGGACGATTTTTGACCTAGACTTTAGGGATTTATATTTATACTTTATGTATTGCACCAGAAAAAGTGTGCTGGTGAGTGCTTGGTGCAAGGTGCTAAAAGTGTGTGACTGAGGGGGCTAAGTGTGCACCACCTCACCATAGTTTAAGGATTTATTTAGGGAGAAGATTCATAAATTCTTAGGGAGATTTGTATTGAAACCCCGAGATTATATCTATGCATTTTATTCAGATTATTATTCTTACTTTAATTATGTTTGAATAGTTATCAACTAGATTTAGGGGTTATTAATGGTACTGATGGATTAGCCAAACAATAGAATTGTTAGGGTCATTATTAGATCTGTTAATAGAATTGTATTTCTTGATTGTGCTCTAGAGTAGCTAACTAGAATCCTGATAATAGGATAGTTATGCGCAAGCGAGAGCATGGTCTACTACCGCAATCTATTCTGTTGAGCTAGCAATCTATTCTGTTGAGCTAGGTTGCTAGAAACAAACGATAGTTGATTTAGTTAATCTAGTGAACTTATCGAATTAGGTCATAACGCTTGACTCGAGAAACCATCAATCAACGCAGGATCATTGCCATCGATCGACGGTCATTCCGTGTCAACAAGCGAGAGCTGAGACATTGGACTTAGTCAATAGATTAGACGCGCATGCGAGAGCTGGTGTCTTTTATATTAGAATTCGAGTTCCATGATTAAATACCTTTAACTTCTAACTACTATAATCCACTTGCCTGAAACCCTAGATCTAGCATATTTACATTTGGATCTAGTTAATTTATTAGCATATTTCCATATTTGCTTTATTAGCATAGATCCATATTTACATTATTAGAATATTTTCATATTGCATCTAGACCTTCTAATAAGGAATATTTCCTTGACCTGATTACTTGTTAGCAATATATGTAGTTACCTAGCTTAGTCTTTAGCAATAAAAAATCTATTGTGTGCCACTATTCTCTGTGGATTCGATCCCTAAGTACAACACTTGTTCTCTCTTGACAAGAGTTTTATTTTGTGTGTTAGGATTAAGGGTTAATTTTACAGTTATTTGATTAGAATATTTATACCCTGTTAGAACATAAAAACACAGCCATGTTAAGTTCGCATAAGTAGTTGTCTTCAGAGACTCCATTAAAGATAAATGACCAATTCTTAAAAAATGTTGATAGGAGCCATCGGTTGCTCGTGAGAAAAGCCATGTAAGGGTGAACTGGTGTTCCTGCAAGTGGCGTTCAACCTTCTTTGTCTCCCTGCAAGTGGTGTTCGTCATAGGGTGAACAGTCTCATGAAGAACAGTGTTGAGATGAACAGTACCAGGATGAACAGTGTTGTCCAACACAAGATGAATAGTGTTGTTCAATGCTTGGTTCACATTGTCGATCACGGCTGCTTGGAGGGTCTCGATCTACACTTCCCTCGTAAACTTATGGATCGTGCATAAACCATTAGGATCCTTCTTTGAAGAACCCAAAAATCCTCTCTTCATTATTGTTCCTGGTACTAAAATGTATGTACCTGAAACAGAAGAAATTTTAATGTAAATAAAATAGTATTGAAAAATCTAGACAAAATCATACAAACTGAGTCTAATGGCGATCCATGCTTCCGGGAAACGGCGCCAAATTTGACATCACTCAAATTACCCTAAGGAGTAGTTTTTACTCTCTCAAATAAGAGGTCGAGTTGTAGTACTTAGGGATCGAATCCACAGGGAGCGTGGGCACACAATAAACTCAATCAATGCGATTACGCTAGGCAAATAGATTAATAAAACAGTAAATAAAGCAAAGCAGTTGCACAAGGTATTTGTTCTAAAGAGATTGATGAGTTGTTGATGGAAGGATGGTTTTCTAGATCTAGGGTTTTAGACAAGTGAATTATAGTGGATAGGATGAAGGGAAATTATTAATATGCGAGAACAATACATGTTAATTAGTTCGATCCTCTCTTGTCCCAACTCTCGTATGCGGACAGTGAAGTACACCGTCGATCGACGGCTAACGCCTGATGTCGATCGACACTGTTCAGACTGGAAGTTTATCCACTATGCTAATTAGACTAGCTCTCGCATGCATCTAACAACCTAGCTCAATGGAATAAATTCTGGCACAGAACCTACTCTCGTAGTTTTCCATGCCCTAAGTTCAGGTTTCTAGTTACCCACTCTAGAACGCAAGCATTAAACACAATTCCAAAGATTGATATTACTTCATCCTCGCAATCCTATTTTGGGGCTAATTCATCAACATGATCAAAGAAATAAAAATCGTAGATTAATAGAATATAAATCAATAATAAAACCAAGGGAGTTCCAAGAGGACACTGAAGGATTTCCTCCCTTCTCTCCTAACCCTATAACTATAAATAAAAGAAAGCGTAGCTTAAACAATAGCTTAGAAAACACATAAATAGAGTTTTAAGTCGTCCTGGGGTATTCTGGTAATTTGTGATGGCTTCTGGGATTAAGTCGGTTATGAAATAATTCGGGAATTTCTTATGGAATCACTGTCGATCGACACTAAGTCTGTGCCGTCAATCGACACTCATTCATCTCCTCGATAGCTTCCTCTCGCGAGGCAGACATACCACTCTTCAGTAAAACAGGCATAAATTTGGCTACAGGATCTTGATTGAACTCAAACAGGTGGAATTAGAAAGCTAACTAAAATATCTGTCTTGTGTCAAATTAACAGCTCAATATCACCGTGGAAAGGTCTCCATCCATTGATAAACGTCTGATGCGTCTGTGCAGTTCTTCATCTCAAAAAGCTCCAGAATCACCAAAGTTCTCCATAACGTTCCTGAACCTGAAATGACTCTAAAAATATCCTAGAAACACATAATAGACTCTAAATATGGCCTATAACATGGTCTAAAAGTGGTAAATATTAGAACTTATCATGAGGGAGTATTCTGCTGCTTATATTTTATTTTCTTTATGCTTGGTCTTTTGGTGACGTACCTTCACCCTAGGCAGGAGAATTTCTATACTAGGTAGCTGGCGGGTGAAGACTGTACGTCTTCTGTTTTCTTTTTCAGGAAGGACGAGGACCTTTGTTGAGGCGTGTAGGCTGATTCTTCGTCGTATCTCTCTGAGGTATCAAAGTAATTCGCCTAGCAACACAAAGTTCATGTAGATTCTTCTTTGGAGTCTAGAGTTTTGAAGGGATTGATGTTTTGATCTTGGAAGGCTTGTAGTTTTATCCTTGGTAACCCTGAGGTTCCGAGAAATTAGTGGTCTAACACAAGATGATTTATAAATATTGTCCTTAATAACCCTAGGGTTATGAGGAATTCCTTTTTTTGACCAAGAGGTGAATTTTTATTTTGATGTGTCAAACCCGGAGGCTGTAGTGACTTAATGTGGCCTCGCGCTCTGTCCTCTGAAGTTGTATCACTCTCGATGTCATTTGGATTTGAGCCGTAGTCAAGACTGCACCTGCTGCCTTTTTGTGGACCCGTTCATAGTGTCTTCATGCTTTATAAGATAGATTCTTTGTCGCCTGAACTTTTGTGGAACGGTCCCGAAATTTCACGTATTTTTATCTGGTTTCAAGGCTTTTCGTTATGGCATTTGAAATTTTGGATGTATCTTCTTGAAACCCAGAGACTATGGAGTATATCCTCCTGAAGCCCAGAGGTTCTGAGGTGTATCGTCTTGAAGCCTGGAGGTTGTGGAATTTATCCTCTTGGAAACCGGAGGTTCTGGAGTATTACTTTATGAGACCCCGGGGTTGTGGATTTACCGTCTTTAATCCCGCTGGTCGTGGGATTTATCCTCTTGGAACCCGGAGGTCATGTGATAGATCTTTTGAAACCCAAAGGTTCATGCCTATCTGGCCAATTGCCACTGAACCTCTGGCGTATGGAGCAATTTTTTTTCAAAATATTAATGATACCACCACGATCCCATGAGACTGGAAGTATATCTACAACTTCTTGGCTTCTATGACTGATGGAGGTCTAGCTTTTTTGGTAGACTGCATCGACTCTTTGTTGTGATGCAGCACACATGGTACTTCTTGCTTATTTCTCTTCATAATAGGACAACACTCTTTGTGCGCTCGGGTTCTATCAGGTGGAGCAACATTACTTCTCCATCCCTATACCTGGATAGCGGGAGTTTACATGTTCTCATATGGCCCCTAGTTCAGATTGATCAGGAGGAAGGAATTGACCCAAGCCTGAAGTCGGAATCTGTTGTTTAGATAGCTGGAGTTGACATGGATAAGATGGTTTTTCTCTTGCTTCATATGAGGGGGTTAGTGTTTTCTTATGCATACTAGGACATGATTATTCCATTCCTGCTGTTGATCATCCAAAAATATTGATTTTCATATATTCGTGGAATTTCCTCCTTTTTTGTAGGCGTTGTTTCAATGATTCGTTCTAGCTGTTCTCTTCTCCGGCTTGGGTTAGCCACTCTCAGCGTTTTATGGTGTCATTTAATGACTCATCCAAGCTATTCTCTTCTCCCTCTTGGGTGAGCCACTCTAGCATTTTATGGATGTCATTTGACGACTCCTCACCTCGTCTTGAATCTCCCTTTTTGTGGGTAAGTTGACGGGATTTGTTGATGTGTTTTTACCTTTGGGCTAACACTTATCTTATTTTCCCCTGTTTTCCTCCTGGTTGTGTCTTCCTTAGAGGTTCTTGAAAGCATGTGGCCTTGGAACTGTTTCTTTAGAAGCTTGTAGAGGCACATAACCTTGGAAACTTGTAGAGGCGCGTAGCCTTGGAAATTTTAGAGGCACATAGCCTTAGCTTCCTTTAGAAGTATATCAGGGTATGTTTCGAGGAAAAAGCGGTATTAAAGTGGTCAGATCTTGCTTTTCTGCTTTGTATAGCTGTTGATAGTCGAAGCTCAATTCCTTAGGGAGTAAGCTGTCATAATGTTCATGGAACCTGTTTTTTGGCAAGGGGAGAAACCGTGGACTCATTGGATTTCACCTCCTCGTAAGGTGAGCAGCCATAGACCCAGAACCAGAGACCCATAACCTGGAAGCTGGAACCCGGAACCCAAAAGTTTGGGTTTTTCTTTAGGTGAATAATAGTGGAAACGTGCGTTCTCCTGCTTCTTTTATCTCATTTTGTTCTAAATCAGTAGAGGATATGATGGCAAGCACGACTTGATGTAGGATTAGCATTTTCTTCGGCTCCTATGCTGGGAAAACAAGCTTATGGCAGGCAAGGCAATAGTTGCAACTCGCCAGGAATTTTGGCAGGGTTCCTCCTTAGGTTGGTTCTTGTCTTTTATTCAGCAACTCCATTAAGGAACTTTCCTCAGAAGTTCACTAACCCCTACCTCTACTTAAATGTTCTATGACTATTGTCACTGTTCCATTCTAAGAATAATTTCTATGTAATTCGTTGAGTACTTGATAGGTGCTCTCTTCACCCAGCTTTTTAGTTGATCTAGGAATAAATTATTGCCTACATGCTAGCAACCAGGAAGAAAGGGTGTTTTCGAGGTACCTCTTTGGTATGCATTTAGTTGTTCCTAGGAATTCTTCCTTAGAATTCTGCTTTGGGAATTCGTCGAAGTAGTTAACCAGTAAGAGACGTGTTGTCTCCTAATTGAGAACGCTGCGTTTTTCTCATGTGGGGCGGAGTTGTCAACATGGACGCATTGATGGCGTCTAGGGCCTGCTCTTTAATTGCTAGGGGAGTACCCGCTGATATTGATGTTAATGACTGCTTCTGGTTGGGAATACTGAACCCAAAGGTCGTAGAGGCCTGATTTGTAGTTGAGAATCGGAACCAGCAGGAACCAAAGAATGTAGAGGTTTTATTCCTTGTTGAAACCTCGAACTAGCATGAACCAAATATTGTAGGGATCTAATTTTTGGTTGAATCCGAGAACCAGCAGGACCCAATATTGTTGAGGTGTGATTCCTGGTTGAAGCCCGGAACCACCAGGAACCGTTGTGAGTTCCAAGGCCCTGTTCGTGTGTACATCTCAAAGGTGCATCCAGATGGTCCATCTAGATGTCTAATCCAGATGGTCCACCTGGGTGTTGTTCGTTTCTGTATTTCGTTTATACATCCAGATGAAGCATCTGAATGCAACTATGTTCGTTTGCTTTTAATTTTCTGAACATACATTTGCATCCAGATACACTTGTTACTAAAATGAAAAAAAATAGACATGTTCTAGGGTTTTGGCAGAAAAATACATTTTACGGTTTTGAGGGAAAAGTGTATTTTACGGTTTTGGCGAAAATTTTCATTTTTGCGGTTTAACGGAAAATACGTTTTATCGGGAAAGTGCGTTTTGATGCGTTTTTGCAGTTTTGGCGAAAAATGTATTTTTATGAAATTAGCAGAAAAGCGTGTTTTGTTAGCTTTTGCAGGAAAGTGCATTTTTCCGATTTTTGCAGAAAACTGCATTTTGCGGTTTTGGCAGGAAATAGCATGCTTCGGTATTGGCGGGAAAGTGTGTTTTTGCGGTAATGACAGGAAATTGCGTTTTAGCTGGAAAATGCAGTTTGGTGGGAATTTTGTTTTTTGGTTTTGGCGGAAATGTTTGTTTTGCGGTTTTGGTGGGAAAGTAGTTTTTACGGTTTTGGGTGAAAAATGTGTTTTAGCGGGAAAATGCATTTTAGCGAAAAAATGGGTTTTGCGGTTTTGATGGGAAAGTGAGTTTTGGTGGGAAAGTGCATTTTGGTGGGAAAATGTGTTTTTGGTTTTTGATGGTAAAAGTGTATTTTGGTGGTTTTGAAGTGAAAGTGCATTTTTGTGGTTTTAGAGGAAAAGTGCGTGTTGGCGGTTTTGGCGGAAGAAGTGTTTTAGTAGGAAAATGTGTTTTTGCGATTTTAGCGGGTAAGTGTGTTTCAGCAGGAAAATGAGTATTTGCTGTTTTTGCAGGAAATTACATTTTGGCGGGGTGTGTTTCGGGAAAACTACATTTTATAGTTTTGCTGGGAAAGTGTGTTTTTTTTATTTTGGTGGATAAGTGTATTTTTGTGGTTTTGGCAGAAAATTATATTTTTACAGTTTTTGTGGAAAAGTTCATTTTTACGGTTTTAAAGGAAAAATATAATTTTCATAAAAATATGAAACCAAAATAGTATGTAGTTTCAGGGTTTTAAATTTAAAAAGTTCATTTTAAATTAAAATATTATTTTTTATTTATGACTTTGGACTGAACTAGATGCATCGAGATGCACCATGAAAACTCACCCTCATTTAGGTGAGAATTTGAAATGAGTTTTCAAAAATGTAGTTGGGTGATCCATCTAGATGTTGCATTTTAATGCACTAAACGAACATTGATTTGCATCTTCACACATATGGATCACCGGGGTGAGAAAACGAACATCACCTAGATGTATGAGCTTTAGATCTGATGAGAATATGTCATTTCTTGCCCCCAAGTGGCTGGGGTTGAGAGATTTTGCAGGAACACATGTAGTGTCTCTTCCACCTACACATCGTCACGTACTTTAAAACTGCCCCTCCTTCTAGGGCCAAACTGTTAGGTGTTTTTGTGTAAGTGATTTGTCCTCAGCTCTACAAATTGATAGGGAGAAAAAACATGTTGTTGTTGTGCATTTTCCTGCTTCAATTGTTGATAAACAAGGATATCAGGCCGTTAGATTACTTCCATATGAGTATAGTGTATGTCGTCACTATCATGGTAGCAGCAGGAGAGAAGGATCGTTAGGCATGAACTGCCTATCTATAAGGAAGGCCAAATGGTCTTCATACTCCAGGATGATGATCCCGGCTGCCAGGGGCATTTTTTGGCTGGCTAAGGCGTGGAACCACGGAAGGTGTTTGGATTTTTAGCGGCATCCTTCAGTGGGGATTGCCTATGTACCCTTCAGTGAGGGATCAAGCCATTTGTAGTTCATATTATTGGAGGCGGGTAGCCTAGGTGGTATGTATCCTGATGGGCACATGGCATAGTGGGCATGTGGCCTTGTGAGCACGTTGCTCTGTAGTTGATAGAAGTCATCTATTTTAGATGTCACATGGCATGAACAGTTGGGAGACTAGTCGATATGCTACAGTGAGCATGAAGTATTCCTGCTGATAGGTAGGAGATAGTGGTCTGAGCTAGTAGGTAGAGTTGTAGACGTGCTGCAGTGAGCATAGAACTTAGTCTGGATGATAGTAATCGCAGGTACTTGCATGTTATAGGTATGTCGATGAAGATTGTCTTTTAGGTATGAATTAATTCCTTGGCGGTTGTAGAATTGATGAGCTCTGTAGATGAACGTGTTCCCCTCTTTCTTTAGGTTTAAAAAACCTATATTTATAGAATAGGTTTAAAAAACCATTCACGCCTCTCTCTTACGATTTGGAAATATTCATTATATCCTTAGATAATAGAATATTTCCTTTTTTTCTTTAGGATGACCATAGATATTAGAATATTTCCTTTCTCTCGGATTTAGGAAGATTTCTTATAACCTAAGCTGGTTACCTTATATTAAGGAAAATTTAAATTTATCCCAAGGCAGGAGGAATCACTTGCCATGGATGATGGAAGCCAGAAGCCGGAGGCATGAATGGAACCATAATCGGAGAAGGGATTTCTCCAGGCAGGAATCCGAATGCTGGGTTCCTGCTTGGAAGCTGGAGTAATCTTTTCAAAGGTTATTTTTTTTCCAAAAGAAAGCATGATCGATCAGGTTCTTGAGGGTCAGCAGAAGCTAACAGTGGATGTCAATGGGAAGATAGAAGATGTATGCACTAACCTAAATGACAAGTTCGAAGCTCTCATCACCCATGTGAAGAAGTTGGAGACTCAAGTGGTTTTGACTAGTGAAGCAGTGAGGAGGCAGAAGGAGCTGATTAAAGGGAAAGGAGAAGCTGGACAGAAGCACCAGGTGAGCTCCATCATAGATGATGATTTCTGGCAAGTAGTGAAGGAGGAGAAATGAAAAGAAGGAGACGTTCAAGTCAATAGCTCCATGTCTTTTGGCAGTTCGTAATGGTGTCGATCGACACCAACCACTGACCAGCGAACGACACCCCGTATTGAATCCGTAAGATCTTGTGAAACAGCAAGCGTCGATGGACACCCTACCATTTTTGTCGATCGACACCCAACGGTGACTTACCAAGTTTGATTGCGAAGTATTGATACAAACCGATTGAATGTTTCAAGGCACTCGTCTTAGACATCAAAAAAAGCAAGTAATGGACACTAATCAACAACCCGAAGATGGATCAGAGCCGATGATTGTTGAGCGGTCTTCAGAGGGACATATTTCTAAGAAAAAGAAAAACAAGTTTCTTACGCATCTACGGAGAGAGGCTAATGAGAATGATATGGATAGTTTCACCAAGAGGATGTTGAGGATCCTAGTGGACATGCCATTCAATGAAGCTGATTGGGCCCATAGGCTCTGAATGTTTTTCAAAGAGAGCAAAGAGACAGAGTTGGTCGTGTCATGATTCCAGCGGAGGTCGAGTTCATGATTACTCCCAGAACGAGAAGAGTGCATGATTCCAGCGGAGGTCGAGTTTCCCGGAGTGCACAGAAGGTTAATCCCAGAACGAGAAGAGTCAAACAATCTGATGCTGCTTGACGAGCTCGACCTGATCAACGAACGCCGGGATCAGGCCCTTATACGAATCCAAAATTATCAACAGGCGGCTGCAAAGTACTATAACGCTAGCATACGAAGCCAGAAATTCAAAGAAGGCGACCTAGTCCTTCGAAAAGTTTTCCTGAACACCGCCGAACGGAACGCTGGGAAACTCGAAGCAAACTGGGAAGGACCCTACAAAGTAATAAAGGTCGTTCGACGGGGCTCATACGAAATCGCGAATATGCAGGATATCAAAATTCTGAGAACTTGGAATGCTATTCACCTCAAGAAATACTACCACTAGAACAATGCTTAGCACCAAACTACGAGACGGCTTGATCCTCGAAAAGGGTACGTAGGCAGTGCGTCGCAAGACGAACTCAGCTGTCCCCCTCATTAAAAAAAAAGAGGGGGGGGGGATTGGGTACGTATACGTATACTCGTATACTCCCAAAAAACTCAAAACAATTCACTTTCGGATTCGATCTTTTTCAAAACTGTTTCGGAAAAAACTCCTACAAAATCGACAAGAAATTCAACCTTTGACATTGCGAGACGTCACCAACGCTCGAAGGACTCCTTTCTCTAAACACTCACGCCAAAAAAAAGTCTATCTACGACTAGAAAACATGCACAACTTCTTAACACGTATCCTTCGCGAAGAATCAAAACCGGTAATATCCACCAATAAGTTTGTTGCTGATCACAACAAACTCTTAAACGTTCTAAGCAGACTAAGCCATCTCATCAAGATAGCTCTCAAACACCCGACAAAAGGGTAATAGCGCTATAAAAGAAATCCAAAAATTTTGGTCAGCACTTTCGGGAGGCTTAAAAATTGTCCCCAAAGAGATGCTCGATTCATACCATACAAGTCAACTAAGCCGAGAACGTATCGCAGACTCTAAAGCGGGGTGGAATCAGGTCGAAAACGATACAGAAAACGTAAGTCGGAGTAGTCACCGCACCCCCTAGAACCGAGATTAGACCTAGGTCTTACCCTAAACCCAGCACACTGGTCTCTAACATCTCAAGGCATGATATCAAAAAGATACAAGATCCTAACAGCATGTCTCTTCGCCCATATCTAATCACTCTCGGAACCTTGGAAAATTTTCAAACACCCCGAACGAGCAACGAATTGGATGATCATCAAAAGAGACGGAACTCGCCATACGAGCAAGTTGGATGGCATTACACGACCAACTCGCCCGTACGGCTAATTGTAAAAGGCCAACGCGCCGTACAGGCGAGTTGGTAGGCACGACACGGCCACTCGCCCGTATGGCGAGCTGGACAAGGCCAACTAGTCAAACGGGCGAGTTAGACGACACAAGAAATCTGACCTGTTCGTTCAGAAAGTCGGATCGAATCAATCCAGTTATCTTTGTTCCGTCTCAATCGGGACTGACATTGGAACCTTACCAAAAGAACTCGTTTTGTCGAGAAATGATTGGGTCGATCGTATGAGAAGATAACGGTTAACTAAACAACCTAGAGTCACAAGCTTCATATGAAAGATTCTAACTCTCGGACGACATCATCTTAGCAATGTTATTTCGAAAAAATCATAGAAACGCCTAAGTCGTAAAATGGCTCGACGAGGTCTAAAGCTCGGCTAAAGGCCCACTCGCGATTTTATCCGAAATCAAGCCCAAACTTTGTGAAGGTTTATATTTTATTTTTCAGGAAAGGATAAATGTTAAGTTTGAAGGGATAAATGTCAAGATCGAAGGATAAATGTTAAGTTTCCGAAGTTAATCAGGAAGATCGAGGAAAAAGGAATATTTCTGCGAAGCAATAAATTCGACAAAGGGCATAAAGGGAAAGAGCAAACCGCCTCTAGAGGAGTATATAAGGACTTCGAGGGTGATGATGCAGGAGGACACGAAAATCTCCACTCAGAGCAAACATAGCTTAGCACTTAGAGCATTTAGACAACTTTCTGTTTTTGTTATTCGAGTTGCGACTCAACTAGGGTTTTTCAGTCTTTGGTTATTAGAACTAGGGATCTCACCGACAGCTCTCATAGCGTAGGCTCCTATCCTGTTGTAAACGCTCATACGCAAATTTGGAATAAGACATCTATTTGCTCTCTTTTTGATTCTTACTTTGTTGTCAGTATTTACTTCGTATTCTGATTGATTGGCGTGTGGTTTAGCAGATATCCGGGACCTCTGGGAAACTAGGGTTTACCCTGCGTTCCTAATTCAACGGAAATCGACACTACGAATTTCGGTTCCCACAGTTTGGCGCTAGAAGAAGGGGGATCTTGGATTATCTAACTAAAAAAACCACCAAACGCTCGAGACATAGGATGCCTGACAAACGGAAAACTGTGTCATCTCTTTCGAGAAAAGAGCAACGACCAACCCGGTCAAACCTCTCAATGATCTCCTTTTCATCGAGCTAACAATCCAAGATATCGATGTCGCAAGGATATTAGTCGACACCGGATGTTCGGCAAACATCGTCTTTAAAGACACTCTCGAACAAATGAAAGTCGACTTATCTGAAATCGCGGCAGATCCAAACCCAATAGTAGGGCTTTTAGGGGAAGCTATGACTCTTGGCACGAACAACCTCTCGGTAGAAGCCAGGGGTTTGTCGAAAGTTGTGGAATTCCTGGTCATCGATTGACCCACATCCTACGACGCAATCGTAGGGACCCCATGGCTGAACTCGATGTAAGAAATCTCGTCGACGTACCATATGTACCTCAAGTTCCTGACCCCGCGCGAAATCGAGACCATCTGGGGGAGATCGTAGGATATCGCGAGTTTGTTTCGCTGCAGAGTCAAAACGAAAGAATTCTTTAGCTGAATTTCCACTTAAAAAGAAAAATAAATCGTCTACCAGAACGAGACGATACTGAAGTCTTTTGGCAGTCGCGAGCAGCCAAAGATTTGGATGGGAAACGAGAACCAACCTGCGAGCCCGTCGTCTTGGTATGTCTAGACGCAGCATTCCCAGATCGTTGTGTAGAGATCGGTGCGAACCTTCGCAAGTCTCTGAATATCGAGCTCCTAGTTTGTCTAACGGAAAACTCGCACACATTCGCATGGACCGCGGAAGATATGCCAGGGATCGATATCAACGTCACATGTCACAAACTCAACGTTGACCCGACTTTCAAGCCCGTTAAACAAAAAAGACGAAAATTGGGGCCAGAACGCGCCGAAGCAGTCAACGTCGAGGTTGAAAAACTCCTCAAAGTCGGGTCCATAACTGAGGTCAGGTATCCCGATTGGCTCGCTAACCCGGTATTCGTCAATAAGAAGAATAGGAAATGGAGAGTCTGCATCGATTTCACCGATCTCAATAAAGCATGCCCGAAGGATAGCTTCCCACTGCCACACATCGACCGCTTGGTCGAAGCAACTGCAGGGAACGAACTCCTGTCCTTTATGGACGCCTTCTTTGCGTATAATCAGATTCGAATGAATCTCGACGACCAAGAAAAGACCGCATTAATAACTGACCGCGGTACTTACTGTTACAAGGTAATGCCATTCGGTCTGAAGAATGCTGGCGCAACTTGTCAACGACTCGTCAACCGAATGTTCTCAGAACAACTCGGAAAAACAATGGAGGTTTACATCGACGAAATGCTCATAAAATCCCTCGAAGAAAGAGATCATATCGCCCACCTTCGAGAATGCTTCGAAAGGCTAAAACTCCACATTATGAAACTAAATCCTGCGAAGTGAAGGTTCGCAGTGGAGTCTAGAGAATTCCTAGGTTACCTCGTGACTTACCGTGGGATCGAAGCTGACCCGAAATAGATCACAGCGCTGATCAAAATGGCTTCCCCAAGAACGAAACAAGAGGTACATAGATTGACCGGAAGGGTAGAAGCGTTAAACAGGTTCATCTCACGATCTACGGACAAATGTTTGCCCTTCTACGACACTCTGAAGGGGAACAAAAAATTCGAATGGACTGAGGAAAGCGAAAAGGCTTTCCAGCAGTTGAAGCATTACTTAGCCATTTCGCCGGTACTTGCGAAACCTGTAGAGGGAGAACCTCTCTTCCTGTATATCACCGTATCAACCACGGCAGTAAGGGGTGTCCTTATCCGAGAAGAACGCGGCGAGCAAAAGCACATTTTCTGTGAGTAAAACTCTGCTTGATTCAGAGACGAGCTATCCGATGATGGAAAAACTGGCACTTGCGGTAGTAATGTCAGCACGAAAGCTAAGGCCGTACTTCCAGTACCATACAATAGCAGTACTCACATCATTCCCACTACGGTCTATCTTACACAGTCCCGATCAATCAAGAAGATTGGCAAAATGGGCGATCGACCAAAGCGAATACGACATCGAGTATCGAGAGAAAACCTGCAAAAAATCACAAGTGCTCGCTGATTTCTTAGTAGAATTCCCTGCGGGGTGCACGGCCAGCCGAGAACCCGACTTGACCTGGACCCTCCACATCGACGGATCCTCATCCAAGCAAGGTTCTGGGATAGGAATCCGACTCGTGTCAACAACAGGGGAAATACTAGAACATTCATTCCGACTAATCTTCCAGGCCTCGAACAACGAGGATGAATATGACGCCTTGATCGCAGGGTTACGATTGGCACACGGCCTGAAAAAAAGCAAAATTCACGCCTACTGTGACTCCTAACTCGTGGCAAGCCAATACAGCGGGGAGTACGAAGCAAGAGACGAAAGAATGGACGCCTACTTAAAACTAGTTTAAGGATTATCTCAAAGCTTCGACTAGTTTGCACTCACTCGGGATCCGAGAGCCAAAAAATCTCTAGCCGACGCCGTAGCCGCCCTAGCATCCAGTTTGGACCCAGGTTTAAGCAGGGTGATTCCCATAGAATTCGTAGAACATCCTAGCATCAGACCACCGGTTTTCATAAACCCAACGACTCTCCCGACAGCGATACAGGCGAAGTCAATGACCAAACCATGCAAGGATCCGGGCCGATTGAATGCGGATTCAACGAAACTTGGACGAAGGCAATCCTTGCGTATATCGCCAGCGGAGAACTCCTGGCAGAAAAATGGGCTGCCCGAAACATTTAAACCCAAGCCGCGCGATATGTCTTGGTTGACGGAGAACTATACAAGTGGATATTCTCAGGGCCACTCATGACCTGCATAGAAGGAGAAAGGGGATGAAAGATAATGGAAGAAGTCCTTTCTGGTTCCTGTGGAAATCACTCTGGTGGAAGATATCTCGCAGTCAAAATAAAACCCCACGGACATTACTGGCCAACTATGATCAGAGACTGCGAAGATTTTGGCGGTGCGAAAGGTGCCAAAGGCACGCCCCAACTATCCGTCAACTAGCAGAGGTACTCTCATCAATCTCGGCGCCATACCCATTCATGCAATTGGCGATGGATATAGTCAGGCCCATGCTTAGGTCGAAACAAAAAAGGTTCTTGCTGGTCTTGACAGATTTCTTCTCAAAGTGGGTGGAAGCAGACTCCTACGCAAGCATTAAGGACGCTCAACTTGAAAGTTTCGTATGGAAAAATATCGTTTTCAGGCACGGAGTCCCGTACTAAATTGTAACGGACAATGGGTCTCAATTAATTTCAACTAGAATAGAGGCCTTCTGCGAAAAATGGAAGATTCGACTAACAAAGTCAACCCCTAGACAATGTAATGGGCAGGCCAAAACTACAAATAAAACCATCCTCGCTGGACTCAAGAAATGTTTTGACGCCAATAAGGGGAGATGGGCCGACGAAATTGAAGGAGTCCTATGGTCGTATCTCAAAACTCCGAGGCGTGCAACGGGGGAAACCCCGTTCGCCCTCGTATACGGAGGAGCAGAGTGCATGATTCCAGCGGAGGTCAAGTTTCCCGGAGTGCGCAGAAGTTTACTCCCAGAACGAGAAGAGTCAAACAATCTGATGCTGCTTGACGAGCTCGACCTGATCAACGAACGCTGGGATCAGGCACTTATACAAATCCAAAATTATCAACAGGCGGCTGCAAAGTACTATAACACTAGCATACGAAGCCGAAAATTCAAAGAAGGCGACCTAGTCCTTCGAAAAGTTTTCCTGAACACCGCCGAACGGAACGCTGGGAAGCTCGAAACAAATTGGGAAGGATCCTACAAAGTAATAAAGGTCGTTCGACCGGGCTCATACGAAATTGCGAATATGCAGGATATCAAAATTTTGAGAACTTGGAATGCTATTCACCTCAAGAAATACTACCACTAGAACAATGCTTAGCACCGAATTACGAGACGGCTTGATCCTCGAAAAGGGTACGTAGGCAGTGCGTCGCAAGACGAACTCAGCTGTCCCCCTCATTAAAAAAAAAAGGGGGGGGGGGGTAGTGGGTACGTATAGTATACTCGTATACTCCCAAAAAAATGAAAACTATTCACTTCCGGATTCGATCTTTATCGAAACTGTTTCGGAAAAAACTCCTACTAAATCGACGAGAAATTCAACCTTCGGCATAGCGAGACGTCGCCAATGCTCGAAGGACTCCTTTCTCTAAACACTCACGCCAAAAAAGAAGTCTATCTATGACTATAAAACACGCACAACTTCCTAGCGAAGAATCAAACCGGTAATATCCACCAATAAGTTTGTTGCTGATCACAACAAACTCATTAAAAATTCTAAACAGACTAAGCCATCTCATCAAGATAGCTCTAAAACACCCGACAAAATGGTAATAGCACTATAAAAGAAATCCAAAAATTTTGGTCAGCACTTTCGGGAGGCTTAAAAATTGTCCCCAAAGAGATGCTCGATTCCTACCATACGAGTCACCTAAGCCGAGAACGTATCGCTGACTCTAAAGTGAGATGGAATCAGGTCGAAAACGATACAGGAAAAGTAAGTCGGAGTAGTCACCGCACCCCTTAGAACCGCTATTAGACCTAGGTCTTGCCCTAAGCCCCACACACTGGTCTCTAATGTCTCAAGGCATGATATCAAAAAGATACGAGATCCTATCAGCATGTCTCTTCGCCCATATCTAATCGCTCTCGGAACCTTGGAAAATTTTCAAACACCCGAACGAGCAACGAATTGGATGATCATCAGAAGAGTTGAGAGCGAGATGACATCTTGTATCCTCTCCTCTATACTTAAAAGCCTAAATTTATTCACCCATAACGATACTCGATAAAACCTTACGAAACAAGGAAAGAGTTCATTTAAAGGGATCGCAGAAGCGACTGGGATTTAAAGCCACAAGCAGCCAATCCCTAGATAAAATTACGACCACACTCGGCCGGATCAAAACACAAACAGGTAACATTAGAATAAACAAAGTTTCATACGAGACTGCAAACTCAGTCGTCCTCCGCACGCAAAGCCTCAATTTCACCCGTCATCCCCTACGCATTCAGAATCGTCCTCCGCATTCGGATTTCAGGCTTGCGAGGATCAGGTTGAAGTCCCCTTCCGCGTCCGCTAACTCTGCTCTGCGAGGCGCATCACCATTAATAAACCGAACCTGCTGCATCTCTCCCTCGATGCTCGCCAGGGCAAGTCCCTAACGTGGACAGCCGCCAACGAGTCAAGGAAGTCAGCGATCCTAGCCAGACGGGTCCGAAACTCGGCACGAACGATCTCCTGGGCCTCGTCGATTGGACGAACCGACTCCTCCTCCTCACTCTTGATCTTACGCTTTAGTCGGCGCAGTTCCGAAGACTTAGCAATCTTCGCCTCTTTTGCTTTAAGAAACAAATTAGCAGTCTTCCCAAGATCCCGCTCCAACTCAACAATCCGTGACTCGAAGCGGACAATCTCAAGGGAATGGGCATCTTCGATAAACGTCAACCTCCCTTCAAACTGCAACGATTTCTCTCGCGACTCCGCAACCTCCTTAACAAGACGGCCGGCCTCTAAACCGCACTCACTGATCATCCCATCGATTGACAAGACAAACTGGGAAAAAGGAATCAGTCAACGCACGGAAAGGAGAAAGGGAGGAAAGAGGAAGAAGGTGTTTTCAAGCTATACCTTAGCACGATCTCTAGAAACCGCGCGGGCAGCGAGTCAGTTTCAGGCTCCTTGGTGCATATCCTCTTCTTGGACGCGTCTGGTTTAACGCAGGCTCTCTTACGACCATTCGTCGTAGGAGCCAGGACCATGCTAGGTACAGACAACCCAAAGACGATAGTCTTCTTGACTAGGGGTGGAGGTATCGCTTCCTGAACCGGCTCTGCATCGACAACCTTAACCGGGCTCGTAAAGGAACCCGACGGTTGAGCTTAGGATGACGACGCATGCGCGGTAACATCCTCTCTGGTAGGAACAATATCGCCCACCGGTGGAACCTCCAAGGCCGAGGTATCCATTGGAGCTACATATCTCGGAGGCGTAATACGTGCAGGGTTCACTGTCTCCTCGGCCTCGCTACGAGCCAACTCGTCCTAAAAAGCGAGGAAGTCCGTAATGAGGGGGACGGCTTCAGTGGTAGGATGATCCAACGGATTCCCACCAGCAGCGTTTCCCATTTTGACATCATCACTCCTTTGAAGGTTGCTGGAAGAAGACATTTCGTCAAAGAAAAAATTCGTTCTAGAAAGCCAAGCAAACTTGAGGAAACTAGAGAGTGTGTGGAGAAAATGAGAAATGGGAAGCTACGTTTATATATAAAAAAGGGGCTGAAAGATTTTCTACATTAAAATAATTGGAAAAAACCATTCGAGAAAAACTAATTTTTACCGCAGATTCCGATTAAACACTCTCACTCGCCCACAAGGATTGAGCCCGAAACTTGCGAGCTAGGGGGCTAACTATTGGGGTCCAAAATTGTATTCTCGAAATCAGCATCTAAAAATCATGTTTCTATACGAATACAGTCTCGAATTCAACTTAGCGCAAGTCTCCAGGCCAAAACTCGGAAGAAAAAAACCCAAACCGACCAACTCTCCTGTATGGTGAATTGGACAAGGCCACCTCGACATACGAACGACTTTGTCAGCACGGATCGACCAAATCTCCGGTATGGCGAGTTGGATAAGGCCAACTTGCCGTACAGGCGAGTTCGTAGGCACGACATGGCTAACTCGCCCGTATGGCGACCTGGACAAGGACAACTCATCAAACGGGCGAGTTAGATGACACGAGCAATATGACCCGTTTGTTCGGCAAGTCAGATCGAATCAATCCAGTTTCACATCGTCCTCGTTAAAATCCCTCTTTCAATACTTGATCGAACTTATCTTTGTTCCGTCTTGATCGGGATTGACATTGGAACCTTACCGAAAGAACTCATTTTCTATAGAAAGGATCGGGTGAATCGTATGAGACGATAAAGGTTAAATAAACACCTAGACTCACACGCTTCATACGGAAGATCCTAACTCTCAGACGACGCGTCTTAGCAATGTTATTTCAAAAAAATCATAGAAACGCCTAAGTCGTAAAATGGCCCGACGAGGTCTAAAGCTCGGCTAAAGGCCCACTCGCGATTTTATCCGAAATCAAGCCCAAACTTTGTGAAGGTTTATCTTTTATTTTTCAGGAAAGGATAAATGTTAAGTTTGAAGGGATAAATGTCAAGATCGAAGGATAAATGTTAAGTTTCCGAAGTTAATCAGGAAGATCGAGGAAAAAAGGAATATTTCTGCGAAGCGATAAATTCGACAAAGGGCATAAAGGGAAAGAGCAAACCGCGTCTAGAGGAGTATATAAGGACTTCGCGGGTGATGATGCAGGAGGAGATGAAAATCTCCACTCAGAGCAAACATAGCTTAGCACTTAGAGCATTTAGGCAACTTTCTGTTTTTGTTATTCGAGCTGCGACTCAACTAGGGTTTTGCAGTCTTAGGTTATTAGAACTAGGGATCTTGCCGACAGCTCTCATAGCCTAGGCTCCTATCTTGTTGTAAACGCTCATACGCAAATTCGGAATAAGACATCTATTTTCTCTCTTTTTGATTCTTACTTTGTTCTCAGTATTTACTTCGTATTCTTATTGATTGGCGTGTGACTTAGCAGATATCCGGGACCTCTGGGAAACTAGGGTTTATCCTGCGTTCCTAATTCAATGGAAATAGACAGTGCAAATTTCGGTTCTCACAGCAATCCTACTTTTGGGCTTATCCATGATTGCTATAATTCAACCCTAAACCTAGTTGATAACTACTCAGACATAATTAAAGTAAGAACAATAGTCTGAATATAATGCATAGATAAAATATTGGGGTTCCAATACAAATCTCCCTAAGGTGTTTTGAATCTTCTCCCTAAAAACTCAAAAACTATAATGGAATGCTGCTGCACACGTGCTGCCCGTGTACTTTTTAGGTGTCATACATAAAGTATAAATATAAAACCCAAAAATCTAGGTCAAAATTCGACTAGGGGTAATCTTGTAATCTTGTGTCTTGTCTCTAACTTGGGCTTGAAGTCGGCTGTCTGCGAATCGGTCATTGATCGATGGCAAGTGTGAAACATCGATCGATCTTGGTCATGAACATCGGTCGACGCCAAGGTTGTGTCGTCGATCGATGACTATCTTGTAATTTGACTCTCTCAATAATCAGTTACGGATTATTCTCCTCTAAATGCTCCAAAAGCTCCAAGTATCTTCATATATCTCCAAAATGTACCTGGAACATTAAAGACCTTAAAACATAGCCTAGACACACATAATATACCCTAAATAGAGCCTATAACATGGCCAACAACTGTTAATAAATAGGCTATATCAGGAGTTCATGGTTCCCTGAATGATTGGAGGTCACAGATACCCTAATGCACTCTGCGATATAGGTTCTTTTGTCAGTATTTTTCCCACATTTATGGCTGAGCTGCTGAGTCTGAAGATAAAATCTTCATGTCATGGATATTCAATAGATTGGAACTCTTCCCTATTACTTGGAAGAGCCTTCATGGCTACTGTAGGAGTTGTTTGCGACATGAAGAAAAACAAGTTGTATCTCTCACTCAACAGTGAGACTGATTTCTATGACACTATTCAAGTGATTAAGGGAAAAAAATCCATATATTGAGATAGGAGATGATCCAGGAATTGTGGCAGTTTGTTGCTCTGATTCTGGCGCAGAACGCAAAGATGATGGCGACGCATCGCTTGACACCCCGCCACCAGCATCAGATGACACCCCTGCGACTCGAGACTATTGAGAAACTTTCTTGATTGAAGTTACCATTCCACTAAAAGAAAAGTCAGTGTAGTAGCACCAGATGAGCATAGAGTTTACAGAGATACAGAGGGCAATGCACATGCTAAAGATGGAAGGATCATTAATGTTTCAAAGAAGACATGGATGCAGTAATTTAAATGGCAGATAGTTGGAAAGGATACTATGTCAGCTTGCCAAAGTATGATGGATGTTTACAATTTCCTGGAGCTCACGTTACATTTCCATGTAGCCCAGAACCTGAGATTTACATGAGATATCAAGTTGACGAGATGATAGCTGACATTTATACAACTTAGGAGGGGATGTTTGATGAGTTCTACATAAATATTGATGCAATCTATTACCATCTAAACAACATCATTGGATGGTTAAGTAAGTGTATGGAAGAGCTACAACGGAAAGTGGATTACACACGTGAGATCATTCAGAGACAGCATGAGCACATAACCAAAGTAGAAGAAGCCATCAAAAGCTTTGTAAGCACCTTTTTGAGATGGGAAAAGAAGATGGTGATACTTGTATTCCAACAAGTGTTCCATTACCTCCATACTAGCCAAAACCTCCAATATGCCAAGCTTAAGACTATAATCAAGCGCTTCATGGGAGGCACCAGATTTAGCAAGTTCTAAATTTGTTATTTAGTATCGTTTTTACTGATTTTCGTATTTATTTTATTTCTGGTAAAAAAGAACGAGGAGACGACTGCAGCGAGCATCAACTGACACCTGATCATTAGTGATCGGCGAAGCATCACGAGTATCAAACAACACTTTAATGTGCCAGTCGACACTCATACCGGCTAGCAAGTATACTAATTCTTCCTTGTTTAAAATACTACTTATGATTATTTCCCTTCAATCTTGGACTATATAACAATGGGGACAGTGTTGTTTAAGTATGGAGGAGGTATTACTAATATTTTGTTTTCTTTTGAGTTTTATATGTGTTTTATAGAGTCAATAAGGGGATAATGATTTTTTCAATTCTTACTTATTATCTAACCACTCTCTAGTACCATTCTTAGATTTACTGATTGCAAAGTGTACTGCAAACAAATACCAAAGAGGATCACCTGCCAGTAATATCCACACTTGCGAGAATGTTTGAAGGAACCGAAGCTAACCTCCAAACTAGTCTACTTAATTTTCTTGTCTTGGGGCTTGATATACACTGGATCGGATTCCTCCTGCAAGTCTGGAAGGTAAAAGTCTATATGTTTCTGGTTCCCTCCTCTCTCTCTCTCTCTCTCTCTCTCTCTCTCTCTCTCTCTCTCTCTCTCTCTCTCTCTCTCTCTCTCTCTCTCTCTCTCTCTCTCTCTCTCTCTCTCTCTCTCTCTCTCTTCAGCATCTAGAAAAGAAAAGATTGAGATAATTTCATGAAAGATTCAGAGGGGTAGGAAAATTTCATGTGACTAAATTATTCTAATTCAGAAAGGAATGATTACACATTGTTGGAAATGAGCGGTAGGAAAATTTCCTATGACCCCATTGTTCGCCTACAGTTAGTCAAAAAAAAAACTATGAACAAGAGGGACTTCAGCAGTGTCACTGTTCATTGGAATTAAAATAAAAAAGAAAGAGAAAAGAGAAAGAGGGAAGAAAGAGATCAGACAAGACTGCATGTGTGTTCAAAAACTTTCTTGAGTAAATTCCATGTGTCCTTTGATCGATACTCCCAAGGTAAAGCATGTACTTTTTAATGTAAGAAATGAGGCTAGTATAGGGGTTTGACATACAATATCAGCTAAGTATGGTTTTCATTGCTAAGCTAGGGTAGAGTACATAAGATACCTCTAAAGTTGGCACTGATTGGATGTGGATGCAACATTGCAGAGGTGATAATAGTAAGCTTAATAATTATGTGAGTCCCTGCAATTTAAATCCTCTTTCAAGACTGTTATATTCTTTGTTTGAGGACAAGAAAAAGCATAAGTCTGAAGGAGTTGATATACTATGGATTTTACCAGTTTTCACCCATAGTATATGTTCTTTTTAGAGTCTATAATAGGTGTTTCGAGTCTATTTTAGAGTGTTTACAGATTCAGGTATGCTTTGGAGCAATATGGAGATGATGGAGAATTATGGAGCTTAATGATGAGGAAACTCGTAGATGTTGAAGAAATCAGAAGTCAGAGACGAAACCAAGAAGAAGTATCGATCGACACTAACCATTTGGTGCTGATCGTAACCGTGCGCGTAGACTGGTCAACTTAAAGTCAAGACCGACTCAAACCCATAATATCCATATATTTACAAGGCTGCCCCTGGCTGACTTATACCTAATAATTTATGTGTGTTTGCCATTGTTTGGAAACACACAACAGAAAACCACCCACAAGTTATTCCACCATTATTACAAGTTTTGATTTATGTTTTTGGAGAGAAGATCAAGAGTCCTTCAAAAATTTGTATTGGAACTCTAGTTTTTCTTACGCTATCTATCTATGCATTCTATTCAGATTATTGTTATGCTTTGCTGAATCATGTATGAGTACTTTCTGTTGTTAGATTTGGTTTTATTAGGGTTTATATGAATTGCTGATATATAGAACTACAAGGGTGATCTTTTAGGACCATTCATCGAATTGTACTTACTGATTGGTGTTTAAGAGTAGCAAACAAGAACCATGAACCTAGGATACTGATTACTACAAAGTAGGTTCATTACATGATATTAATCCTATTGAGCTAGGTTGTTAGACCCATGAGAGAACTGGTCTACAATAACTTAGTGAACATATCGATTAGGATGTTAATGCTTGCCTAAGGAAGCATCGATCGACACTCATCCCATAGTATCGATGGATACTCGCTCCTTGTTCGCATGAGACAACTACAACAAAGACTTAGTAATCTCATTAGACTCACAGTGAAAGCTGGATATCTTACTTTCGCATTCGAGTTCTAGGAAGGTTTATTCCACACCCTTAGCATATATACATCATAATTCTATTTGCATGGAACCATGAGTCTAGCTACTTTATCATATCGTTTACTGATATACCATGGAATTTACCACTTTTAGGCCATGGTATAAGTCATTTTTAGAGTTTATTAAATGTTTTTAAGTTTATTTTAAGTGTTTTGAGGTTGAGGTACTGATATAGCTTATTTATTACCAGTATATGCCATGTTATAGGCTCTATTTAGGGTCTATTATGTGTGTCTATACTATGTTTTAGAGTCTTTACAGGTCCAAGTACGTTTTGGAGATATATGGAGATACTTGGAGCTTTTGGAGCATTTAGAGGAGAATAATCCGTAGATGATCACTTAGAGAGTCGAAGTACATGACAGTCGTCGATCAACGACACAACCTTGGCATCGATCGACAGCCCAATCACCCCAGGACGAGTTTAAACCTAAATATATTATCTATGCCATTGTCTAAGGCAGAGAGAGGATGTTCTTGAAAGTTTAGTTTTCTATTATAGTTTTAGGGGAGAAGATTCATAACTTTTTAGGGAGATTTGCATTGGAACCCGCAATATTTTATCCATCATTATATTCAGACTATTGCTCTTTCTTTGATTATGTCTGAGTAGTTATCAACTAGATTTATGGTTGAATGATAACAATCATGGATTAGCCCAAAAGTAGGATTGCTAGGTTAAGTTAATATCCATCAATTGAGTTGTGCTTCATGCTTGCATTCTAGAGTAACTAACTAGGATCTTGAAAGTAGGACATGGACAACTACGCGAGTAGGTTCTGTGCTAGAATAAACTACATTGAACAAGGCTGTTAGGCGTATGCGAGAGCTGGTCTAATTAGCTTGGTGAACTTATCAAATATCATTCACATTTCCTTCTGATTTCACCGTCGATCAACATCAGGCCTTAGCTATCGATAGATGGTCTTTCCTTTTGCTCGCATACGAGAATTGGAGTTAAAAGGGTCATAATAGTTAATATTCTAGTTCTAGAATATTTACATTTCCATGCTTCATATTCCCTATAATCCATTAAGCTTGAAACCCTAGATCTAGCATATGTACATTTGCATCTAGTTAGTTTAATAGCATATTTCCATATTTACATTAAACCATTATTATCATATTTTTATATTGCATCTATACCTCTTGATAAGGAATATTTCCTTTAATGATTGTTTACTACTACTAATATATACATATATCTACCTAGCTTAGTCTTTAGAAATAAGAAATCTATTTTGTGTCATTACTCTCTGTGGATTCGATCCCTATGTACTACACATTATCTCTCTTAGCAAGAGTATTATTTGTGTGTTAAGATTATGGTTATTTTGATATTTAATTGTTTAAGAAATTCATACCCTGCTAGAAAAATAAACTCACACATGTCAGGTACATTTTGGAGAATTTTGTAGATACTGGAGTTATTTGTGATGCAGAGCTGTGCAGACACGTCAGACGTTTAGGTATGGATGGTGACATTCGAACAGTGAGATGAAGCTCATAATTTGACACAAGATAGGGCTTTGAATTCGATTTCCAATGCCATAGGTTTGAGTTCCATCTAACGGTTAGATCTAAATTTATGTTGGTCTTACTAATGAGGGGTATGTCTGCCTCGCAAGAGGAAGATGTCGAGATTTAGAAGGAGTGTCAATCGACACAATTTCCTTGGTGTCGCTTGACACTGATGCTAGCAGACGGCCCAAGTCTATTTCAAGAACAAGTAAGTGTTAACTTCAAGAAAGAAATGGAGGCAAAGGTTGAGTTTGGGTCTTGTGCAAGAATAGGGAAAGACCTCCAGAGATGCCTTAAAGGTATCACGAGTGTCTAAAGGTGCTCAGAAGAGTCCTGAAGGTTATACAAAGTTAGGGACAAGTCCATGAGGAACTTAGAAACTGTTTGGAGAGATTTGGGCGATGGTGCAAAAATAGGGCGAACCGGTGTACGGACCGAGGTCAACACAAACATGTTCTGATTCAACCATTTGAGAAGGCTGGAGTGTTGGTGCAAGAAAAGGGCGTGGTACGGACCTGAGGTCTGTACCATCGACGGTATGGATGAGAGACTTACCCGGAGCGGCCATATTCAATGTTGTGCAATCTTATGGACTTTCTTCTCTGTCCAAATGAGAAGTCTCATGCCCGTTGAAGCAAGTGGGATGTGGGAGAGCTAGAGACAGGCTGTAATGGTGTGGTCAAAAGGTAAAGCACCTTTTGGACCAGGAACACACACACGGATCCATCTTGACCATCCAATTCAAATGAAGCGATCTGGTCCATCCAGGCCTTCCTTGGAGATCTGGTTCAGCCAATGAAACACCATCTCCTATATTGCCTTGACCACTCAAGACTCAATCTAAACTGTCCACACTTCAAGTTATTATTTCACCCCTTAGATTATGTTTACCGTTTTCAGATTGTATTTTGCTTATATAAGCTGCTCATTGTCGAATGTATGGTTAAGACTAAGCTAGGTAGATTCTTTATTTCTAAAGATTAAGCTAGTTTCTATATATATATATATATTAGTAAACAATCAATTAAGGAAATATTCCTTATTAAGAGGTATAGATGCAATATGGAAATATGATAATAACGTAAATATGTAAATATGCTAGATCTAGGGTTTCAAGCTTAATGGATTATAGGGAATAAGAAGCACATAAATATAAATATTTTAGAACTCAAATATTAACTATTCTGATCCTTTTAACTCCTACTCTGGTATGCGATCAAAAGGAAAGACAATCGATCGACGGCTAACGCCTGATGTCGGTCGACGGTGAAATAAGAAGGAAGTGTGAACGATATTTGATAAGTTCACCAAGCTAATTAGACCAGCTCTCTCATGCGCCTCATAACATTGTTCAATGTGGTCTATTCTGGCACAAAACCTACTCTCGTATTCGTCCATGTCATACTTTCGACATCCTAGTTAGCTACTCAAGAATGCAAGCATGAAGCACAACTCAATTAATGGATATTAACTTAACCTAGCAATCCTAATTTTTGGCTAATCTATGATTGCTATCATTCAAACCTAAATCTAGTTGATAACTGCTGAGACATAATCAAAGAAAGAGCAATAGTCTGAATATAATGCATCGATAAAATATTGGGGTTCCAATACAAATCTCCCTAAGGAGTTATGAATCTTCTTCCCTAAAACCCTAAAACTATAATAGAAAACTAAACTATCAAGAACATCCTCTCTCTGCCTTAGACAATGGCATAGATAATATATTTAGGTTAAAACTCGTCTAGGAGTAATATTGTAATCTTGTATCTTGTCTTAGGCTTTAAGCCGGCTGTGTCAGTGACTGGGCTGTCGATCGATAGTAAGTGTGCAACATCGATCGACCTTGGTCTTGTAACATCGGTCGACGCCGAGGTTGTGTCGTTAATCGACGACTGCCATGTACTTCGACTCTCTAAGCGATCAGGTACAGATTTTTCTGCTCTAAAAGCTCCAAAAGCACCAAGTATCTCCATATATTTCCAAAACGTACATGAACCTGTAAAGACTCTAAAACATAGTCTACACACATAATAGACCCTAAATAGAGCCTATAACATGGCCTAAAATTGGTAATAAATAGTCTGTATCAACTCCCCCATACTTAACATCTTGCTTGTCCTCAAGCAAACAAATCCAATGAAAGAGGTCTTGAAAAGCGGAGACTCACATAATGTCTAAGTATATCTATCAACATACTTTGTTGCAACCACATCCTATCAAGTCAATAACAGAGAAACTTTATATACCCTATCCTAGCATAACAACCAAATCTATTCTACCAACAACTTAGCAAATACTAGCTTGACTCACCCTTCTACTGATTTCATTTCTTTGCATAAAATTAAATGTGTATGCTTTACCTTGGGAGTATCGGTCAAAGGACACATGGACTCTTACCCCTGCAAGTATCCGAGTACATAGGTAGTCTTCTCTGATCCCTTTCCTCTCTCTCTCTTCTTACTTCTCCCAGTCAATGTATCCCTTCTTTTGAAGGTATCATTTTATTTTTTTTAATTGACAGAGATATTTGGACAGACTTCCATGAATCAAACCCTAATAGTTTTTACCACCAGATCCGGTTCGCTTATTTTTGACCTCTTTCTCTTTCTAGAATCATATGAATCAAGACTTAATGGTTGTACCAATTAAATCATGTTCGGTTCCTTTTTTAATCTGAAGGGGAGAGAGAGGGGAATCAGAAGCACACCGAATTTTACCTTCCAGACTTGCAGAAAGAATCTGATCAGGTGTATACCAAGCCCCAAAGCAAGCTGATTGTCAGGATTAGCGTTGGAAATCAGCTTTGGTTCCTTCAAACTTTCTAAGCAAGTGTGATGTAGCGGCATAATGATCCACTTTGATATCTCTAGTAATCTCTGCAAACAACCTTTTAAGAATTGTGCTAAAGTGTGGTTAGTCAATAATAAATTTTGATCATAGTCCCCTTCTTGACTCAATAAAACTCTAAAAAATATATATAAATATAGAAACAAAACCCAAAAGCAAATAAATAGCATTAGCAAACCTCCCCCAGACATAAATTACACTGTTCCCAGTGTAATCCATCCCGGATTAGTTAGGAAAAATCAAATCATAAGTAAAAGTTTAAGTAGAAAACTCGATACCTCTCTCTATAACAAAGTGTCGATCGGT
Source organism: Moricandia moricandioides (assembly GCA_905132885.1). NCBI lineage: Eukaryota > Viridiplantae > Streptophyta > Magnoliopsida > Brassicales > Brassicaceae > Moricandia > Moricandia moricandioides. The sequence continues at coordinate 75,175 of CAJHQQ010001123.1, forward strand.
GGTAGGCGGGTGTGGTTGATCGATGGTCGCGATCCATTGTCGACTGATGGTACCTCTATGGTGTCGATCGATGTCAACTGCTCTGTTGTATGTGTTTTCTTTCTGCATAGACATATCAATCTTTGCTGCATGTTCTGGTAAACATATGTAGCTCTGCTCAAACATAGTAGCTCCCTCTAGAACTTCTCTGATGTCTTCTTCTTGCACATTCACTACGCTTCCGTCTATAGCTCGTGCATTACCATTCTCATCTGTGTAGATGCCATACTCATCTTTCTTTTCCGAATGGAAAATTCTTCTGCCATCAGCATCATAAGCTCTCTTTCCATGCTCTATACGACCCTCGATCCATAGTGGGTTGATCCAATCGATCGATCATGGACTTTCTGGACCATAGGTATTACAAGTACAAAATCGGTGTACCCCTGGAATGGTGGGGTCGATTGATCTAGGATATTTGGAAGTGTATAGATCATTATGGATCGGCTCGTTCTTCTGCTCCTCAATGTCGATTGCCTCTGGTACCTGTGCGTCGATCGATGGCTGCTGCTGTTGTCCAAATAATTTCATGATCCATTAGCCATAACATGTAAATCTGCTACATCCTCCTTAGATCTATGTAGAATTCTCCCATAAAGAGCCCGTGCACGTCCTTCTGGGTCTCTGAAAATTCAAAATTCATCTGGGCTAAGATAACCAATATATGTATCATCCGCTCTAATTTCTTGTTCTGGTTTGTGTTTGATGTCGTTCGATGGCCAGGAGGTGCCGTCGATCGATGCTCAATTGTCCACTTTCGCGTTCATTACCCAGCCAGCTTCTTCCAGTGCTAGGCCGCGAGACTCAATCCGCTCTTCCTCTCTGTTATATGCATCGTATTCTTCGTGAGCTTCACCGTATCCTTGGTATGCATGATGTGTGTCGATCGATGGTGTATGGTGACCGTCGATCAATGCTCAGTAATCATACTGTTGGCCGAGAAGGTTTCTGGGTCCAGTAGCCATAGCTAGTATCTCTGCAATGTCTTTCTCAGTGACATGTAAAAGTCTTCCATCCATATCTCTTGTGTGACCCTCTGAATCTCTCAGAATACCAAACTCATCTTGTTGTAGATAACCATATTCCTTCTCACGTTTTGCTGCTGAATCTAGTTCAGACTCTTCTTTAATATCAGTATCAATCGATGGTGTATGGTTACCGTCGATCGATTTTAATTCCCCAATTCGATGAGAAACATGAAAAACACTAGCCTCTTCCATAGCAGTGCCAATGTACTCAATTATCTATTTTTCTCTGTAATCTTCGTCGTACTCGAGGTAGGCTGGATTGTATTTAAAATATGCATGGTAGGTTTTGATCGGTTCTGAAGTAGGATTATCGATCGATAACAGGGTGGGTGCAACCGACTGCTGAACTGCAAACGGGTCGATCGATTGTCTAGGCTGGTTATCAATCGATGCTCCATCTTCCAACTCATTGAACTAATAATCACAGATGCATGGGGCCACAAGCTCTGCATCATTACACAATTCAATGAGAATAGCTTTGTTCTTATTCTTAACAGGTTCATAAAAAATATTTTGATCAATTAGAGATAGATACAACTGTTTAAATTCATATCTCATATAGCTCCCACAGTGGCCATGAATGCACTCCCAAGTAATAGTGAAGAGTTCTAATCTATCACGATGTACATCACATCGAAGTCTGCTGGGACTAGGGTGTTGTTGTCTGCACTGGAACATCTTTTACCATCCCTCATGAGTTCACTTTTGAGCAGTTTAAAAATGTGAAACAATCATTGGAGGGTTCCACTTTCAGGTTAAACTCCTCTGCCATAGTTCTTGGCATAATGCTCACTGATGATCCATTATCATAGAGGGCATTGGGATATTCGTTGCCCTTGATGAATCATGGAACCATAAACTTCCAAGGATCATTTTTCTTCCTCAGAAAAGTCCCATGCTTCATCTTCTCTCTGATATGATTAAACATGATCTCTATATCATCATCTGTCTCCCTTGTTTCCCTGAAAAGCATCCACAATCTGTGAGTATAATAAGCTTCATCAAAAGGAATATCTAAAAGAATTTGGAAAACTCTTTAGTAAAGCTATCCATCTCTTTTTTCATTGGATTCTCTGCGTTGATGTTTGGGGAACTTTTTCTTCTCTTGGTGTGTCCCTCATCTTATCTATCAAGATCCATACATTCAGACGTGTCTGTATTCTGTTATAAAACTGTCACGGTTGGAGGTACAATCAAACTCGTATTGATGCTCGGCAGTCGAACTGGTTTTCTCATATGTCGATTGATGCTCAGGTCGCTTTGTCGATTGATACCGCTATCTCTCTGTCTGTCGATTCTCTCGCCGTTGTGACGATCAACGTTATTCGATTCACACGAATCAACTGATACAGGAGGAATCATTGTGGATCAACGTGCATCTCTTGGTGTCGATCGGCACCAATGGGAACTGCCGAATGACATAGAACTTTCCAAACGAAAATCTCCTTCTTGAAGCTTTTTTCTCTTAAATTTCTGCCAAAAATCACCATCAATCAATGCATTGACGTGGTGCTTCTGTCCAGCCTCCATTTTCTCCTTAATCAGGATCTCGTGCCTCTTAATGGTTTCACTTGTTTGCATCACTTGATTCTCCAACTTCTTCACATGGGTGTTGAGGTTATCAAAACATACCATATATCTTTCCATTGAAATCCACAGTCATCTTCTGCTGTCCCTTTAAAACTCTTTTAACCATTGCTTCGATCTTGCTTTCTTGAGCCTCTGGAGGGGGATTCTGGTAGTAAGAAAATCAATAAGTACTGTTGTTGTCGAAGGGCTTCCGTTGTGAACCATGATTCAATTTACTCCTTTGTCCATTCCCATAAGAGTTCCTGTTGAAAATTTGATTCCCTTGTCTCTGGAAATCATTCGCACCAATGTAGTTCACATTATCTTCTTCAATCTCATCATCTTCAGACTCTAATGCTTCTAGTTCTGCAAAAGTAACTTGCTTCTTGAGAAATTTTTAACGCTATCCAGTTTTGCCTTGACCTCTTCAATCTGCTCCTTGCTCAAACCTGGAGTTGATTTTTCTTCCTATCTAAATCTGTATTCTTGGTGTAGCTGTTGGATGCCAGATTCTCAATTAATCTAGTGGCTTCTTGAGGACTCCTAGTGCTGAAATTCCCCTCACTAGCTATGTCCAAAGCCATATGATATTGTAACCTAATACCTATGAAGAAAGTGCCAAGAAGCTGCCCTTCGTTGAACACGTGATGTGGACAATCTCTCTGGTATGACTTGAATCTGATCCAGGATTTTCTGAAAGACTCTGAAGGCTCTTGTGAAAAAAGTAGAAATCTTGCTCCTCAGATCTTCTGCACTCGCGTCATTGATATAACCTATTTATTACCAGTTTTAGGCCATGTTATGAACTCCATTTACGGTCTACTATTTGTGTCTAGGCTATTTTTTAAGGTCTCTAGAGGTCTAGGTACATTTTGGAGACACATGGAGATACTTGGAGCTTTTGGAGCATTTAGAGGAGATTAATCCGTAGCTGATCTATGAGAGAGTCGAAGTACAAGACTGCCATCGATCGACGGTACTATCCTGACATCGATCGATGTTATATGACCAAGATTGATCGATGCTGACAACTTGGCATCGATTGATGTCCAATTCGCAGACAGCCGATTTCAAGCCCAAGTTAGAGACAAGACAAAAGATTGCAAGTTTACCCCTGGACGAGTTTATACCTAGATTTTAGGGTATTTATATATATACTTTATGTATGAGATACAAGAGGAGAAAATATAATAGAATACAACACAATATATTAGACAATATTCTTAGGGAGATTTGTATTGAAGCACCAGTGTTTCATCTATGCATCATATTCAGACTATTCTTCTTTATTATGTATGAGTACTTATCAACTAGATTTATGGTTTATTAAAAGTACTGATTGATTAGCCAAACAATAAAATTATTAGGGTCATTATTAGATCTATTAATAGAATTGTGTTTATTGCTTGTGTTATATAGTAGCTAACTAGAACCCTGATAATAGGATAGTTAGGCGTAAGCGAGAGCACTGTCTACTACCGGAGTTTCATCTGTTGAGCTGGGTTGCTAGAAACAAACGAGAGATGATTTAGTTAAGTTAGTGAACTTATCGAATTAGGCCATAAAGCTTGACTCAAGAAACCATCGATCGATGCAAGATCATTGCCATCGATCGATGGTCATTCCGTGTCAACAAGCGAGAGCTGAGACATTGGACTTAGTCAATATATTAGACTCGCAGCGAGAGCTGGTGTCTTTTACAATAGATATCGAGTTCCGTGATTAAATAACCTTAACCTCTATCTTCTATAATCCACTTGCCTAAAACCCTAGATCTAGCATACTTACATTTACATCTAGTTAGTTTATTAGCAAATTTCCATATTGCATATACACTCTCTGATAAAGAACATTTTCTTAGTCTGATTACTTGTTACCAATATATATATAATCACCTAGCTTAACTTTAGGAATAAGAAATCTATTGTGTGCCATTGTTCTCTGTGGATTCAGTCCCTAAGTACTACACCTGATCTCTCTTGGCAAGAGTATTATTTTGTGTGCTAGAATTAAGGGTTAATGTGATAGTTGATTGTTTATGATATTTATACCCTACTAGAATAGTAAACAACACCGCATGTCAAATTTGGCGCCGTTGCCGGGGAACATTGATCACCATTAGATTTAATTTTTTGGGTTTAGTCTAGGTTTTTTTAACTTTCAAGTTACTGATTTTCTTTTCCTTTCTCTTTCAGGTGCATGCAAAAGAGTACCAGGAGCAATAAAGGACAAGAATTACTATTCTAAGACCCGCAGAAACTCTAACGTACAATCCTGCAAAGAAAGACGACAAGCGTCGATTAACGGCATACATTCAGCATCGATCAACACTTCTTTACGGATATCATCGACCGGAATCAGAACTCTAGCATCAACCGACATTGATCACTTGCATCAATCGACAGCATCTCATCCGCATCGATCGACGACAAAAGACGATTTGGATTGTTGAGCTTATAATTGTGGCTCGGAATGTGAATGAAGACTTGCATGACCTCAACGGTCTTCTGCGTAATGCAGCAGGTCAAAATATAGACGATCAGGGGGCTATAATCCCTGATACAGAAGCAGAAGCAGACGCTGCAATAGCTCATCATGAAGCTAACACCCAAGCTTCTCATCGAACGCTGGATAACTACAACCGTCCAGACCAGTCCTACGCCAACAGATCCGCCATACGTCCTCCAACTTTTCAATGAAACGATTTTGAGATAGAGCCTGCTTTCTTCGAACTTGTAGCGTAGACACCTTACCATGGGTTACGACATGATAACCCTATGGATCATCTGGAGCGATTTGAGGATCTAGTAACCGCTATTAAATCCAATGGAGTCCCTGGGGACTAGCTTTTCTGTAAGCTCTTCAAGTACTCACTTGCTGGAGAAGCTTCTTATTGGCTTAAGCAACTACCACAAGGATCCCTGACATCCTGGAATGACATCAAAAACGCTTTCCTGCATAATTTATTTGATGACGCAAGAGCAGAGGATTTGAGGAGCAAGATTGCTACTTTCTCACAGGAACCTTCAGAGTCTTTTAGAAACTCGTGGATCAGATTCAAGTCCTACGAGAGAGACTGTCCACATCATGGGTTTAACGAAATGCAGCTCCTTAGCACTTTCTTCAGAGGTATTGAATTAAAATATCAAATGGCATTAAACACATGTAGTGAGGGAAACTTCAGCACCAGAAGCCTTTAAGAAGCTACAACATTGATTGAAAATCTGGCATCCAGTAGTACACCAAGAACACCGATTTCGAGAGAAGGAAATCATCTCCAACTGTGAGCAAGGAGCAGACTGAAGATGTTAAGGCAAAACAGGATAGTGTTCAGAGATTTTTCAAGAAGCAAGTTACTTTTTCATACGTGGAAGCAATTTAGTTTAGAGACGATGAGTTTGATGAAGAAGATGTAAACTACATTGATGGCAAAGGTTTTCACAGACAAGGGAATTCAGGCTTTAACAGGAACTCCTATGGTACTGGTCAAAGGAGTAACTCTTATCAGAATTCGCAGCGAAAGCCTTTCAACAACAATAGGACTTATGGATCTACCTACTACCAGAAGCCTCCTCCAGAAAGTCATGAAAGCAATATTGAAGCAATGATTGACAGAGTTTTAGAGGGACATCAGAAGATGAATGTGGATTTCAGTGGGAAGATATATGGTCTGTACCTCAATCTCAACACCAAGTTCGAAAACCTTAGCACTCATGTAAAGAAATTGGAGAATCAAGTGATGCAAACAAGTGAGACCATTAAGAAGCATAAGAGCTTGATTAAGGAGAAATTCGAGGCTAGGAAAAGACACCAGGTCAATGCTTTGATTAATGATGATTTCTCGCAGGAAGTCAAGAGAGAGAAGCCCCAAGATAGCAAATTTCATGTGGAAATTTCAGTTTCAGTCGGCAATACTAAAACGCATCGATCGACGCCAACCGGTGAGAATCGATCGATGATGAAACCCACAAACTCAGTGGCTTCGTGTGAATCGACTAATATCGATCGACACTGCCTCCGCAACATCGAACGACAGGGGGACGGAAGAATTGATCGACAATACACACACATAATCGATCGACATGAGAGAAACATGACAATTTCAGATCAGAATACAGACACATCTGAAGCTATGGATATTGATAGAGAAGATGATGGACATTCAAAAAGGAGACAAAAGATCCACAAACACCAACGCAAAGAAGCCAAAAAAGGAGATTGACAGCTTTGCTAAAAGAGTTTTTAAAATTCCTCTAGAGACCTCTTTTGATGAAGCCTATTGTACTCACAGATTGTGGATGTTTTTCAGGGAAACAAGGAAGAGAGGTGATGATATAGAAATAATTTTCAATCACCTCAGGGAAAAGATGAAGCGGAGGACCTGTCTAAAGAAGAAAAGTGATCCTGGAAATTTCGTGGTTTCATGCTTCATCAAAGGAAACAAATACCCCAACTCCCTTTGTGACATTGGATCTTCAGTAATTATTATACCAAAGTCAATGGCAGAGGAGCTGAACCTAATAGTTGAACCTTCCAACGATTCCTTTACGTCCGTAGACTGCTCAAGAGTGAATTCAGGAGGGATGGTAAAAGATGTTCCAGTGCAGATAAATAATACATTGGTCCCAAAATACTTAAATGTGATGGACATTAGGATAGATTGGAACTCTTCTCTACTACTTGTGAAAGAATTCATGGCTACTGTGGTAGCCATATGCAATATGAAGTTAAATAGGTTGTATCTATCTCTAATTGATCAAAATATTTTTTATGAACCTGTCAAAAATAAGAACAAGGCTACCCTGATCAAATTGTGTAATAATGTAGAACTTGTGGCCACATGTTTCTGCAATTACGAGTTTGGTGAGGACTCAGAAGACGGAGTATCGATCGATACTCAACCCCACCCATTGATCGACAACAATATAGTTCAACAATCGATCGATACCTACCCTGTCCCATCGATCGACACTCACACTTCCGCACAAGCCCACCCACATCATGGCAATTTCCTTTACAACACAGCTTATCTCGAGTACGACGAAGATTACAGAGAGGAAGAAACAATTGAATATAGAGGAATCGCTTTGGAAGAGGCTGGAATTTTCCATGTTTACCCTCGACCTGGGAAATCGACATCGATTGACGGACACTTTACATCGTCGATCGATACTGAAGATGACGTAGAAACCGAACGAGATTCATCTGCAGAACGCGAAAAGGAATATGGTTATTTACAACCAAATAAGTTTGGTATTTAGCGAGATCCAGATGGTTATGCCAAAGCTATGGACGGCCAAATTCTACATGTCATGAAAGACGATGTAGGAGATATACTTGCAATGGCTAACTGAGCTGGAAATCTTTTCATCCACCGGTCTGAACACCGAGCATCGATCGACATCCCACAGACGACATCGATCGACGCTAAGCCGGAATACCAGGGTTGTTATGGATATTATGGCTGGGTAATGAACGCAAGACTGGAAATCCAGCATCAATCTGTAACGACCCGAATTTCTAAACCGGTTTTCATTGTTTTAATTAATTCTTGGACCAAACTAATTTATTATTAAAACCGGTTAATTTTCATTAATTTTAGTTGTACGTGAAGTGTTGTATACCTAGTTATATATATATCCTCTTTCGTTGCAAAAAAAAAAAAAACATAATATAGCAGCCACCATTGTTCTCTCTATAGTGTCCTCTTTTCTTTTCCATGGCTTCACCACTTGATACCTTCTCTGATCGTGTGTGAAAATAAGAGGCGTTCTCTTTGTCGTTCTGTCCATCATCACGGCGAGTCATCACCACCGGAGTAGTAGCCTTGTATTCATACCTCGTCATATACCGTCATGGTGGCGCATGTAGCAGATCCGTGAAGACGGAGAATGTGACCGAGACAAGGAGAGGAGGTGAAGTCGGAGCCGCCACGTCTTAGAATCACCGGCGCTGGTCCACACAACCATCAGCCGCTGGCTAGCCAGTCATGTCCCCGGAGCTGTGGATCCGGCGAACCAAAACTTCCCCGAGAAGGTTATGTGGATCTTTTGTTGTTTCTTATGCCACAAGCAATCTCCCTTATTAATGACCTATGAGATAATCCGTTTATTCATTCTTGTAATGATGTTTCCATGTTGAACGTGTGTTGGTCTATGTGGCATCATTAAAGGAATCACCATGGTCACTCGCCTTGGTTCACATTTTGGTCATGTGACCACATTCCTAGTACTTGCGATCATGGGGTCTTCGATTTATCTAATACCAGTTATGGCTAAGGTGAGGGCTATTCCCAAACTTCTTGTGCACGGTTTAGGATTTTGAATAAACATAATTTATTTCTAATATGTTCCGTCTTCGTGAATTGAGTCTATATATTAGAGGTTGCTTGTTTAGTCATTAGGTTCTCTGTTAAACCGGATATAGGGTGTTAGAGGGTTCAACTTTACTGGTTCTTTGATAATTGATATTAAATATATATATATATATATACTATGTACATATATATAATTGTTGAGAATTGAGGTGTAATGTTGTGGTCGACTACGGAGATGTACTTCCGTAGAGTAATTTGTGACCAGTGTGTTTTGTGTGGAGATGTTGCGGCACAACATAGTCGACCTGTTGTTGCCAAGGCTGAGGTCGATAAATCGTCTCCGGGCGTGTGTTACCGAGCACTTATTCGGCGTTGTTGTTTTTGGCCTGTTAGTGGGCAGCGGGTGTGTACCTCGCTAGGACCATTGTTTGATCTTTGGGTACTTTAGGTACCGTGTTTGTTACGTGTTATAATTAAATTATATTTATTCAGAATATTATGACCGGGTCCATGGACTTCGGGTTTAGCTTCCCATACCTCATTGAGTGACTCCCCTGTTGCTCACCCCCTCTTTCTTCCCCTTTCAGGTGAGCATGATGAGTAGTCGGATATCTGGACAGTTTGGTGTCTTGGGGATCGTCGTATTTTGTATCGGTTTTCATTCGGTTTTAGTTGATATTTTGATATGAATTATTCTTGTTATTTAATGAAAAAAAAGATTTATCTTGCTTATATTTTATTTCGGTTTCTAAATTTAAAAATGATTTATCTCGCTTTTACTTTATTAAATATTTTAACATGTTATTTGATATTTTTATAAATCTGTTTAGTTCAATATTTTATCGGTAGTAGCACGCCGTTCTCAAGAGAGGAGGAGACGGGTGTTACAATTTGGTATCAGAGCGGGTTCCGTCCCGGCTCCGACCCGGGATGGCGATTTGTGGGACTCGTTTTTCAATGATTTTTTTTTTTTTTATGTTTTCGGGATTGGGAACTTAAAAAAAAAAATCTGAAACCTATCGGTCCAGTATCACTTGGTAGTTGTTAGCATTTTTTTAATTTTTATTTTTTAGGAGAATATAATTGTTTCATTTGTTCACATTGCCTCTTACCTCGTGTTATTCTTTCTCCGTAACAGTTGAAGTTCTTTCCTGGTTCTTCTTGGAATTCGGGGCGAATTCCGGTTAAGTGGGGAAGAATTGTAACGACCCGAATTTCTAAACCGGTTTTCATTGTTTTAATTAATTCTTGGACCAAACTAATTTATTATTAAAACCGGTTAATTTTCATTAATTTTAGTTGTACGTGAAGTGTTTTATACCTAGTTATATATATATCCTCTTTCGTTGCAAAAAAAAAAAAAAACATAATATAGCAGCCACCATTGTTCTCTCTATAGTGTCCTCTTTTCTTTTCCATGGCTTCACCACTTGATACCTTCTCTGATCGTGTGTGAAAATAAGAGGCGTTCTCTTTGTCGTTCTGTCCATCATCACGGCGAGTCATCACCACCGGAGTAGTAGCCTTGTATTCATACCTCGTCATATACCGTCATGGTGGCGCATGTAGCAGATCCGTGAAGACGGAGAATGTGACCGAGACAAGGAGAGGAGGTGAAGTCGGAGCCGCCACGTCTTAGAATCACCGGCGCTGGTCCACACAACCATCAGCCGCTGGCTAGCCAGTCATGTCCCCGGAGCTGTGGATCCGGCGAACCAAAACTTCCCCGAGAAGGTTATGTGGATCTTTTGTTGTTTCTTATGCCACAAGCAATCTCCCTTATTAATGACCTATGAGATAATCCGTTTATTCATTCTTGTAATGATGTTTCCATGTTGAACGTGTGTTGGTCTATGTGGCATCATTAAAGGAATCACCATGGTCACTCGCCTTGGTTCACATTTTGGTCATGTGACCACATTCCTAGTACTTGCGATCATGGGGTCTTCGATTTATCTAATACCAGTTATGGCTAAGGTGAGGGCTATTCCCAAACTTCTTGTGCACGGTTTAGGATTTTGAATAAACATAATTTATTTCTAATATGTTCCGTCTTCGTGAATTGAGTCTATATATTAGAGGTTGCTTGTTTAGTCATTAGGTTCTCTGTTAAACCGGATATAGGGTGTTAGAGGGTTCAACTTTACTGGTTCTTTGATAATTGATATTAAATATATATATATATACTATGTACATATATATAATTGTTGAGAATTGAGGTGTAATGTTGTGGTCGACTACGGAGACGTACTTCCGTAGAGTAATTTGTGACCAGTGTGTTTTGTGTGGAGATGTTGCGGCACAACATAGTCGACCTGTTGTTGCCAAGGCTGAGGTCGATAAATCGTCTCCGGGCGTGTGTTACCGAGCACTTATTCGGCGTTGTTGTTTTTGGCTTGTTAGTGGGCAGCGGGTGTGTACCTCGCTAGGACCATTGTTTGATCTTTGGGTACTTTAGGTACCGTTTTTGTTACGTGTTAGAATTAAATTATATTTATTCAGAATATTATGACCGGGTCCATGGACTTCGGGTTTAGCATGTTCTTTGTGATTGACCTAATAGGATGTGGCTGCAACAAATTAAGGTGACAGTTATACTTAGATATTATGTAAGTCTTCACTTTTCAACACCTCTTTCGCAGGCTTGTTTGCTTGAGCACAAGCAAAAGGTATGGAGGAGTTGATATAGCCTATTTATTACCAGTTTTAGGCCATGTTATGGACTCTATTTAGGGTCTATTATGTGTGTCTAGGCTATTTTTTAAGGTCTTTACAGGTCCAGGTAATTTTTGGAGATATATGGAGATAGTTGGAGCTTTTGGAGCATTTAGAGGAGAGTAATCCATAGCTGATCTATGAGAGAGTCAAAGTGTAAGATTGCCGTCGATCGATGGCACTATCCTAACATCGACCAATGTTATATGACCAAGATCGATCGATGATGACCACTTGGCATCGATCGATGACAAATTCGCAGACCGCCGATTTCAAGGCCAAGTTAGAGACAAGACACAAGATTACAAGTTTACCCCTGAATTAAGCAATGGGAAGCTTCGTTGGTAAATGGTTTAAGAAGAGCAAAGAGGATGTAGACACTTGTTTTCCAAGTGTTGATCCACCTCCAATCTAATTAGTAATTTCAATATGTTGAGCTTATGACTATAACCAAGCGCTGAGTGGGAGGCTACCCACTGTAAACTTGTCCATGGGTAATCTTGTAATCTTGTGTCTTGTCTCTAACTTGGGCTTGAAATCGGCTGTCTGTGAATTGATTATCGATCGATGGCAAGTGTGCAGCATCGATCAATCTTGGTCATGTAACATCGGTCAACGCAAAGGTTGGGTCATCGATTGACGAAAGTCTTGTATTTTTACTCTCTCATTGATCAGCTACAGATTATTTTCCTCTAAATGCTCCAAAACCTCCAAGTATCTTCATATATCTCCAAAACGTATCTAGACCTGTAAAGACCTTAAAACATAGCCTAGACACACATAACAGACACTAAATAGAGCCTATAACAAGGCCTGAAGCTGGTAATAAATAGGCTATATCATAATCATCTGAACTCGTATGCTACTGTCGATCGATGCGGGTACATTACTGTGGATTGATGTGGTGTCAATGTCGGTCGATGCTCGAGTTATTATGTCGAACGATGCTTTCCGTAAAGTAGTGTCGGTCGATGCTATGTAGGTGTCGTCGATCGATGCTTGTCGTCTTCCTTTGCGGATCATACGTTCTGGGTCTAAGAATAGTAGTTCTTGTCTTTTATTTCTCCTGGTACTTATTTGCATGTACATGAAAAACAAAGAAAATGAAAAATTTAGTAACTTGAAAGTAAAAACAAACCTAAAGTAAATCCTAGAAATTCAATCTAATGGTGATCAACGCTCTCCAACATTGGCGCCAAATTTGACATGGGTGTGTTTATTGTTTTAGCAGGGTATGAATATCCTAAACAATTCACTATCAAATTAACCCTATTCTTAACACACAAATAATACTCTTGCGAAGAGAGAACATGTGTAGTACTTAGGGATCGAATCCACAGAGAGCAATGTCACACAATAGATTTCTTATTTCTAAAGACTAAGCTAGGTAGATATATATATTAGTAGTAAAGAATCAATTAAGGAAAAAATCCTTATCAAGAGGTATAAATGGAATATGAAAATATGATAATAATGTAAATATGGAAATATGCTATTAAACTAACTAGATGCAAATGTAAATATGCTAGATCTAGGGTTTCAAGCTTAATGGATTATACTCAAATATTAAGAATTCTGACCCTTTTAACTCCAACTCTCGTAGGCGAGCAAAAGGAAATACCATCGATTGATGGCTACAATCTGATGTCGATCGACGGTGAAATCAGAAGGAAGTGTGACGGAGATTTGATAAGTTCACCAAGCTAATTAGACCATCTCTCGCATGCACCTAACAACCCATTTCAATGGAGTCTATTCTGGCACAGAACCTACTCTTGTAGTCGTCCATGTCATACTTTCGAGATCCTAGTTAGATACTCTAGAATGAGAGCATGAAATACAACTCAATTGATGGATATTAACTTAACCTAGCAATCATGATTTTGGGCTAATGCACGATTGCTATTAGTCAACCCTAAATCTAGTTGACAACTACTCATACATAATCAAAGAAATTACAATAGTATGAATATAATGCATAGATAAAATATTAGGGTTCCGATACAAATCTCCCTAAAGAATTATGAATCTTCTCCCCTAAAACCCTAAAACAATAATAGAAAACTAAACTCGCAAGAACATCCTCTCTCTGCCTTAGACAATGGCCTAGATAACATATTTAGGTTAAAAATCGTCCAGAGGTAATTTTGTGTCTTGTCTTAGGCTTGAAGCCGGCTGTGTCTGTGATTGTGCTGTCGATCGATGGAAAGTATACAACATCGATCAACGCCGAGGTTGTGTCTTCGATCGAGGATTGTAATGTACTTCGATACTCTAAATGATCAGCTAGGGATTCTTCTCCTCTAAATGCTCCAAAAGATTCAAGTATCTCCATATAACTCCGAAACGTAGCTGACATGTAATGACGCTAAAACATAGTTTAGACACTCATAATAGACCATAAATAAACCCTATAACATGGCCTAAAACAGGTAATAAATAGGCTATATCACTTAGCCTCGGTTCTAAATGGTTTGTCTTTCTAGGATGATAGATTACATTGTCTAAACCAGATTGCATTCATTAAAAATCGATTAAGGCTATTGTGTATTATTATTTGGTGCTGCCTTAAGGTTTAGACATCTATACTAAAGTCGAAGAGTCGGTTAAGGCAGTTTGTGATTACTTAAATGCTTTGTCTTGATTCCTGATCAGAAAGTTTTTAGAGAATGGTAAGCTTGCATTAGATGGATCTTAATCATGATAAGAATCTGTTAATTGCAAAGCTTGTGACATTGGAGATCAAACTTGATGATTAGTCACTTTGATCCCAATGCTATTGATGATTAGTCAAGTAGGTGGGGACGGTGGCGATCGAGGCCATTTCGACGAGCTTCTTGGTTTTGACTATCCTCCAGCGCAGGTGGGTCCAACGGGACCCCAGAGTTTACCCAGGCGTCGAGGATGGTCAACGGGGTAAGTTCTTGTCATTTTATTTTGAGGATGAGCTTTTCTGACTTCGAGATACTTGGCAGGGCCTCCTTATGATGAACCAAGCACTTAATGCGATATTCCAGGATGCACATAGGGCTCAGTTTAAGGCTGAGGCAGCCAACAATAAGATTGCTCGTCTGAGAGATCAGTTGGAAAGTTCTCGTCACCGCGAGAGGGATTAGTCGCGACTGAGGTTCTTCGCGCTCATATGCGAGGGAAGAGGGAAATGGCCGAAGTCATGAGGACTCGTCAAGAAAAGTTCTCGTATCAATTCGAGGAAATTATGAAGGGCCATAAGGACTTCGGAGACTATCACGAATGTCGCGGTGCTGTGGGCGGACTATACCTCAAGCCGGCTCCTGGTTACCGTTCGGTGCCAAATATGCGAGGCAGACCGGGCGTATGAACGCGAGGGATAGGGACTTTGCGATTCCTCAGGCCAAAGAGCAGATTTGGGAACAATGGGACCCGATTCCTGTTTCTCCCGACACGGTGGAGGCCGAGGTGGGGACTGCCGATAAGACGTGCAAGGTAAATCAGCAGACGGCTCCTCTGGATGTCAACGACTATTCTCTTGGTAGATCGATGACCTGGTGTTTCGGTTTTTATGAGTAATCGCGAGGTTGCTACTGATTCGAGAATGCCCTCTTCTATATTATTGCACGTTTCTGTATTGTTCGTTTGTCGGCCACATCTGTTCGTATGTAGCAGGACTGGCCGAGTGTCGCCTTGAATCCATGTATTTTACTAACTTTTATTCGAACAGTGCTTTTTTATGATGAATGGGTGTTCTTAGATGTTTGGAATTTGTTTAGGGTAGAAAGAAAACTCGAGTTGTCATCTCGGCTTCCTCCCTTTTTTATGGATCGCCCTATTTGTTGTTCGTGCGAGATGTTCGAGGAGTTTTTGAAGTTTTGGGAACGTTTAGATACGGACGAAGAGACATGCTTTTAGGATCTCATATCTTTTTGATATCATGTCTTGAGTCGTTAGAGACTAGTGTGTTGGGTTTAGGGCAAGACCTAGGTTTAGTTTCAGTTTAAGGCTTTGCGATGACTAATCAAATTTCATTCTGCTTATTTCATTTTTAACCTGACTCCGTTCCGATTCAAAATCCACGATATGTTCTCCGCTTATACCACTTGTCTGGTCGGAGTCGAGCATCTCTTCAGGGACAATTTTTATGTGTCCCGAAAGTGCTGACCAAAATTTTGGATTTGTCTTATAGCGCGCTGTTTATACTAGTCGAATGTGAGAGGATATGTCCTTAGGATGGACCTGGGTGCGTTTGTTTAAGACGGCTAAGGTGCTCGGCGGGGCCAATTTTTGAGTGTTTTGTAGTTGCGAATGGATTGGGGGTGTATTCTCGAAAATTCAGACGACGTCTCGCCTACTTTTTCGAAAACTCACTTTGTGTAAGTAACGCTTTGAGAATATGGAACCAGGATCTCGTGCTTTGATCGGGAATCGTTGATTTGACCGAGATAGGATGGTCTAGAGTTAATCCGTTTTGAGGCAGGATGAGTTTCGCGAGTTTCCTTTTCTGGGATGGTGCGATAATCGTTTTGCTCTTGCAAGGATGTACAACGTAGTGTTTCTTTGCGGGATGATAGACAATTTACGAATTTATATAGAAGTATTTATAGTCGAGAAAGTTTTGAAAATCCCGGGTACAATTCAAATTTTTTTATTTATGAATGTTGGAATATACGAGTGTTCGTATATGTACCCACTCCCCCCCCCCCTTTTTAGAGAGGGGGATAGCTGAACTCGTCTTTTGACTAGCTGCCTACGTACCTCTTTCAAGGATCAAGCCATCTCGTAGTTAAGTTTGTTTGGGCGAGTCTGTATACTCGGACGTTGAGTTTGTGTCAACTGCATCAGTTGCTGAATCGACGTCTTCTGTTGGACTTGTCTTATTTGATGGAATGGAGGCGTCGAGCACTGGAACTGGTTGTTCGCTGGTCGTTGCTAGATTTGACGGTTCAGGGTCATCCTTGCCTGAAGCACTTTCGGCTGATGCATGGGCTATCCTCAGGCGCTTGGCATTTGTAATCGCGGTGTTCATGGTTTGTCTTAGCTTGTGTTCATCCAGGAAGCAGCGTCTCGACCGCTTCTAGCAGCCCCAAATTACGACAGTCCCGTTGTAAGTTGGGAACTTAATGCCTAAGTGGTAAATTGATGGGACTGCCTTCATGGCGTTTAGCCAAGGCGTGCCCATGATGACGTTGTAGATGGCTGGGTGGTCGACGACCGCGAAATCGATGATCTTAGTGACTTCTTTTGCTGCAATTTGATAGATCTGAGGGTCATTGATGTCGTGCCAGAGAAACCGGTTAGCGGCTTAGGTGATGGTACAACTTTGCCTAACTCGATGTTCATCCATTTAGGAGTGTCGTGAAAGATGACGTTGACTGTTCTTCCGGTGTCTATGATAATCATGGCTACCTCGAGATTTCTTATCACGAGATCGATTACGAGTGGGTCGCAGTGTGGCTGATCGATTCCTCCGGCTTCTTCTTCGTCGAAAGTGATTGCTCCTTTCGGAGTGTCATTGATCGTGGGCCAGATTGTTGAATTCGCGCTTGTCTCGGCTTTGCGCTGATAAGATTTGATGGCCGAGACGGTGTCACTGCAGAATTGTGATCCGCCGATGATCATGTTTGCCCTGCGACTGTTGCTGTCGTTGCCCTTATCATCCTTCCTTCTTCCGTGCTTTTCTCTCGAATGGTCCCCTTGAGAAGGTTTCTCCGTTTGAGAAGTTCTGTCGTTTTTTGGGGGGCGATCTGAGTCGCGGATGAGATCCTTCACGCTGGAGACTTCTGAGAGTTCTCTAGAGAGCAGCTTTGCAGCCAATCTTGCACCGAGAACTTTGCAGTTAATGGTCAAGTGTCCGCGCGTTTGGTGAAAGTCGCAGAAGGCATTTTCGTCGTAATTCGGATTTAGGGTCCATGTATTGCCAGCCGTCCGTCCTTGCTCCGATCTGGAGTTAATAGCATAGCTATGCGCTCCCTTCGTTTCTTTGTCTCCGTGTTTGACGTTTCTAACGTTGCGAGGGTTTTTCTTTTTTAATTTCTGATCCGACCCCGGATCCTTCGACGCATTCTTCGTTGGCTTCAATTTATGGGACAAGACCCTCGTCTCTTCTTCAATGATAATGTAATCCGTGGCTTTGTGAAGCGAGTCTTGGATCATAGGCGGCTTTTCCAAAGTTATCCACTTTCTGAACTTTGACTTGAACCAGAGCCTTTTTCGAAGTGCGTCTATCGCGACTTCGTCTCTTATCCCACTGACTCTAGCCATGAAGGTTTTGAACCGTTTATGAAGTCGCCAAGAGTTTTTTCCTCTCCCTGGGACAAACTCCAAAGGTCCACGTCAGAGATTTCTCGTTTTCTGAATATCGAGTATTGTTTGAGGAATTCTGAAGCGAGCTGGCGGAAGCTTCCAATGGAGTTTTGCCTGAGGCGAGAGAACCATTCTAGCGTTTCTCCGCTAAGGTTCTCTATGAAAAGGTGGTATTCACCAGAGTCTCTCTTGTTTTCTCTGAATCTGGCTCTACCCATTGCGACCTGAAAACCCTGTTGGTGTGCCTTAGGCTTAGTAGTTCCGTCGTATGGCATCACTTTGACCTTCCCAGGATCCGAAACCCTAGTTTCGGTGATAAGAGTAGTGAAGGGTGTTTTACTAGCTTCTTCTAGCAGTAGATCGATCTCCGGTGCAGTGCTAGTAATGTGGTGGATTTGGGACTTCACTGCCCTGACTTCAGCCACCTTTTTCATGATATCATCGCGGAGATTGCAGATTTCAGAACTCTTGCTAGCAGATTTCTAACTTTGTCGGCTTTTTCTGCGCGTGCTATGAGTTTGCTCCTCATCCAGATCTTCATGTTCTTTCTAGAAGATAGCTTCTTTTTCTTTGTTCACAGGGTTGTCGAACTGGGATTCGTCCCGAACTGCTCGACTTCTTGTGCGGTGCGGATGTATGTCTGCGTCTTCGTCCGTAAGTTTGGACTGACTGCTAGATTCCACGTCACCACGTTCGACTTCTCCTCATTCTTTATCATCCTCGATAAGAGGAAGGTCTCCCGGGTTTTTACGTGTAGGCGCGGGGGTAACTTTATCAGGGTTTTGTCTAGACGGTTTTCCTTCGGCGTTATCGGGCCGGTCCAAAGGCGTTGCGAAGTCAAGTCTTCTTCCGCAGATTTGGGTTGTTCCCTGCGGAAAGATGGCCTTGTTCCTTTCTGTGAGGGTATCAAACTTTTTAGTGAGGGAATTTATGACCTTATCCTGTTCTATCGACTTCTTCTCAAAAGTCGAGAACATCTTCTTAACCTCCTCGAACATTGAGGTGTTTGCGTCGAAGTTGACCACCGTGACGTTCGTCGCTGGAGTGTTTGCAACGTTCTCGTCGACGACGTTATCGTCACGAGGCTGTTTGTTGCTCAGATATGTCATATTTTGATTGAGCGTTGATGGCTGAGTGTTAGATTGATCCGTACCCCCCACCTTCTAGCGCCAAACTGTGGGACCCAAAATTTTCACTATCGATTTCCGTTGAATTAGGAACGCAGGGTAAACCCTAGTTTCCCAGAGGGCCCAGATATCTGCTAAACCACACGCCAATCAGTCAGAATACGAAGTAAATATTGAAAAACAAAGTAAGAATCGAAAAGAGAGCAAATAGATGTCTTATTCCAAATTTGCGTATGAGCGTTTACAACAGGATAGGAGCCTCGGATATGAGAGCTGTTGGCGAGATCCCTAGTTCCAATAACCTAAGACTGCGAAACCCTAGTTGAGTCACAGCTCGGATAACAAAAACAAAGAGTTGCCAAAATGCTCTAACTGCTAAGCTATGTTTTTTACGAGTGGAGATTTTCGTGTCTTTCTACATCATCACCCTTGAAGTCCTTATATACTCTTCCAGAGGCGGTTTGCTCTTTCCACTTCTGCCCTTGGTCGAATTTATCACTTCGCGGAAGTATTCCTTTCTTCCCCGATCTTCATGATTATCTTCGGAAACCTAACATTTATCACTTCTTGCAAAATAAACGATAAATTTTCGCAAAGATTGGGCTACATTTCCGGATAAAATAGCGATTGGGCCTTTAGCAAGCTTTAGACCTCGTCGGGTCGTTTTATGACTTAGGTGTTTCTTCAATTTTGTCAAAAGAGCATTGCTAAGATGACGTCGTCCGAGAGTTAGGATCTTTTGTATGGGGCGTGTGACTCTAGGTGATTAGTTAACCGTTATCATCTCATACGATCGACCCGATCTTTTCTCGAGAAAACTTGTTCTTTCGGTAAAATTCCTATGTCAATCCCGATCAAGACGGAAAAAAGATAAGTTTGATCAAGTATCGAAAGAGGTAGTCTAACGAGGAATAGTTGAAAGTGGGTTTAATTACTCGTGCCATCTAACTCACCCGTTCGAAGAGTTAGCCTTCTCCAACTCGCCGTACGGGCGAGTTGGTTGGTTTATGACGTCCAACTCGCCGTACGGGCGAGTTGGTGCGAGTTGTACAGTCCAACTTGCCGTACGGACGAGTTGGATGGTCCGTTCCGTCCAGTCCAACTCGCCGTACGGGCGAGTTGGTTGGTCTGTGCCTTCCAACTCGCCGTACGGGCGAGCTGGTCGTGTCGTGCCATCTAACTCGCCCGTATGGCGAGTTGGTTGACCCATGTGGCTTGATTTGCCCATTCAACAAGCTGGACGTCTTGCTCATCCATCTTCTCCGTTTGGGGAGTTGGATGATCGAGTCTACCATTTGTTTTGTCATATTGTCACTCGGGGATACGTTTACCCGAGGTCTTTGGAAAAACTCTTCTTGATGGCTCATTTGCGCAGACCGCTCCTTTGTGGTCAGTCAAGATTTGACCTCAATTTTTGCTGTTTCCCATTTTCGAGTCAGTTTCAGCAAGAACGCATTTTCCCGGTAGGTTTCCGACATTGATTCCGTCTTAATTGTTTTTGACCCCAACAGTAAATAGTAGTAGACAAGTAAGCATTTGGTTGTCAGCGATTATGACTTAGGGCTTCAGGCAATATAATTATGATGTATAGGTTCTAAGGGTGTGTGATGAACCGTCCTAGAACTTGAATGCAATAGTAAGATATCCAGCTCTCGTTGTGAGTCTAATCAGATATCTAAGTATTTTGTCACATCCTTGTCCCGGGAACTTTACATAGGGTCTAGCCATTGTGATAGAAACGTGAACGTCTTGGTTCAGATGAGGAACATGATCGTAACCGATCATGGTAATCTAGTCTTGGTTATGTCAAGTACCAAGAGACTTATACACATGGATGGAAACAAGTATAAGGGAGCTGGACGAGTGATATGGCAGATCAGTGATGTTCACGGGTAACTCGATCATCTGAACGCAGTGTGGTCAAGTCATTCTAGCTCACGTTAAATTATTTCAGCTCAGATAGCTGGACTACTAGCTCAGTCAGCTGGAAGGAGTGTTCTGGTCTCGGGCAGTTGGACTGGGTCCGGGCCATAGTCGGGCCAGATGGTCGACCTAAGTTGGTTTCGGGACATGGAGCTCTTGTGATTGGGACATGGGCTTGGGAGTTTGAGCTTGGGTTTGACGTTTCTAGAAGTAGTTGGACATGTCTGGAAGTATCTGGTAGCTTCCATGTCCAACAGGTGCGATCTGGACCGTTGATGTAATTGATGGCCAAGATCTACGTTGGAAGCCAAGAACAAGACTTCAAGGTATGTGATGGACAGGTGATCCATCAGTCTAGACCGTCACCCCCAATGGTCGAGTCCATAGTATAATATGTTTAATGGTTACATCGGTTTCTCCTTAATCTATTCCAATTCATTCATTCTTCTTCTTCTTCTTCTTCTTCTTCTTCTATTTTTGGTTACACATGATGGGGTGTGATGGCTGAGTCGAAGGGTTGCGTCCCTTGAATAATTCCAATCGCATCCACACCACACTCCTTGAACATGGGCCGGATCTGAGGATGGTTTGCCCGTACCAACGGGGTACAAGTTACCAAAGGTTACGATGATCAGTGTGTGCAAGTTACCAAGGGTTGCAAGTCCCAAACGGTACCAATGGATCAATGCATTTTCCGATCCATTTGGATTCAGTCTCAGAAAATGGACACACGTCCTAAAAAAAAGTTCCTCCTAAGAGAGAGGATCGAGGATCAAAGCCATAAAGGCACGATCTAGATAATGGTGAGTATGGCTTGAGACATATAAGGCCGTGTATTATATAAGTCACTAAGGCTAAGGGGAAGACCTATTCCCGAAGGTAAATAGGCGCAAAGGGCCAAGGGCCCAAGGGCGGTTAGCCGGAAGACAGACAGACCGGTCGAGAAGAGGTTATGGCGGTTGTAAGTGGTTCTATCATGTCTCTCTATATTATTATGTCTATATCATGTATTTTTATATATGGAACTTGGTAATTGTCCATGCTACCACATCATAGACATTGGTATCATAATCGGCTACGATGTTCGCTAACCATGGCAGATTGGTTGGACGCAATAAGCGTTATTAAAGAGTTGTGATCATATTGTAATCCAAGAAGTGCGATCATATCGTGATCCAAGAGGTGCAAACTGGTCGGGGCCGAAAGGGTACGAACGGTTTGGGACCGAAAGGGTGCAAATGGTTCGGGGCCAACGGGTGCGAACGGTTCGGGACCGAAAGGGTGGGAACGGCTCAAGACCGAAAGGTTGCAACTTGTTCGGGACCAAAAGGGTGCAAACAGTTTGTCACCAAAAGGCTGCGAACGATTTGGGACCGAAAGAGTGCGAATGGTTCATGACCGAAATGGTACGAAGGATTCAGGACCGAGGAGGTACAAATGGATCGTAACCGAAGAGGTTTACTTGTTTAAGGAAGGCCGTGTATGATCTGATCATTGTTGAGAATTGACGACCTGATGTATAGATCATGGATCAAGGTGTCAGATCTAATCTGTCTAACGAATGTTTCGGTTGGTATGAACAAGGCAGATCGGTTGTCTTGGATATAGTTCATGGCCGGTTATGCAAGATGAAAACTCATCAGTTCTGAGTCATGTGGGGTTGGTTGGTTGATTGACTTAGGATCTGATGGGTATTATCAATCTAGAGGGGGGACTTAAGTGTTATTGCATATAAGGAAAAATGATGTTGGATAGTGCATGAGCCGCAATGGGCCAGATGCATATCCTTATCCGTTTGAAGACTTCTGAAAGGTCAATGAGTCAGTGGGGATGGTTGGTTGAATGACTAAGTGTAATAATCCTCACGACCGGATAAGATTATGGTCGAGAAAAATACCGCTCGACCTGTTTGGAGATGGTTCGACCATAATTAAAATAAAATCGAGCAAGTAAGTTAATACTCTACGGGACTGTCTAGTGGTCTAATGACTATCTTATGATAGTTCTCGTCGAGTGTTTGATGATCAGGTTATGTA
This sequence comes from Moricandia moricandioides, assembly GCA_905132885.1. Taxonomy (NCBI): domain Eukaryota; kingdom Viridiplantae; phylum Streptophyta; class Magnoliopsida; order Brassicales; family Brassicaceae; genus Moricandia; species Moricandia moricandioides. The sequence goes on from CAJHQQ010001123.1 coordinate 98,207, forward strand.
TTAAATATTATGGTCGAGTGTATATTTAGTTGAACGGGATTTTCCGAGAGCAAGACGTGGGCCGAAGGACAAGACATATTTGGTTGAATAATTGTTCAGAATTATCGAGCAGCTTTCTAAATAATTCTGACCCGTCATGTACTTCACCTTCTTAGCTGCTTGATCAGTGACCAAGTCACATTCCATGCACCTTCCTGTTTGCTTGCTTCTGTAGTAAATGGCACATGAAAGTCACAAGCTGCCTGTCTGCTTGCTTGCTTCCTTGCTGGACCAGAACATGTGAGAAGCACATGACTGAGTTAAGCTTTTTTCATGTGAAGGAAAGGAAAGCAGCTTGGCTGCTGGGAGTGATGAAGCAGCACTCCACTGTCCAATCTCAGCCCTGCTTTGTGTAGAGTGAAACCCTCACCTGAAGTAACTTCCTCAGCTAAGTAACTCCCTCTCTAGCTGCTTGGTAGTCCATTACAACAAGAAAAACCAGAGAAATATTTTCAGAGAAAATCAATGAGAAAGAAGAGAAAAACTGTGAGAAAAATTAGAGAAAATTCAGAAAACACTTTGGATGAATTTCTTCCATCCTCTTGTTCAATCTGTTGCTGTGTGGAAGATCAGAAGCTATGATATCCAGAATAAACCCTGGCTCTTGTTCTGTTTCTGATCTGAAATGAAGCATGTCTCTTTGAAATCAGTTAGACAGTGAGTTTGGTTTGGAGAGAAGTTCCACCCGAGATCATCTAGCCGTCAGTTATTATGGTATGCTTCAATTTGTTGCTTCACTCATGTTATGAACAGAACCAGTTGATGATAACTTAAGCTACTGTTTGGATCAGTCGTCTAAACTATTGTAGAGTTCAGTTTAGATTAGTTTTGGGTTAAATCTGTCTCATGGAACTGTTAACTAATATGATATGAGCTCATTAGATTTAATCTGAACTAAATTAATTTTATTCTGAAATGAATTGATCTCGGTTTGATATTAACTCAACCAAGCTGAGGTATCCTTGAACTGAAATAATAAAGTGTGCCCAGAACCGGACTGAAAGGAACTGACTTAAGTTTCTTCTTCAAAACTGAAATGTTGGATTGTTGATCTCCTGAACCAAAATTCTCTGTCTCAGGTCAGTGGCAGGGATCTGCCTGGTCCCTCAAGTAGAACCGTTTTCTGTCCTGCTAAGGAAAATGTCGTGAACTGATCGTTTTCTTAGAACCACATAGTACCGATGTAAGCTAATGACCTGAAGCAAGTGACTAAATCTAAGATTTATGTTCAGTTTTGATCAGTTGGTTGTGGAGTTTTGCTAGCTCAGTCCAGTCGATCCTTGTAGCCGCTCAGTCACTTGGTTCGAATTCTTATGGTCAAGGAGAGCCATCGGATCAGCCGGACCCCTCCTTGTGATCGTTCTGAATCTGAACTGTACTGGAAGTGGAATGTGATTAGCTGGAGCTCGTGTCTAGTCTTCCTTAGCCAATATAATGGATTCAAAGGTGAGTCTAGATAGATGACTGATGAGTTATGAATTAGTGTTGCTTGTGAAATAAATGATTATGGTTGATAGATAAGTAAGTCTCTTGAACTATATTAAACTGTGAAGTGTTTACTTATTATAAACACTTAAGAAATATTATGAATTATTATTTGAGGTTTATCTTGAGCCTCCGTACTTGTTCTCAAGTACTAATATATAAGGATATAAGTATGAATCATGTGAAGTCTTATTGTATACTCACTCTACCTAAAGTTCCCGCATTACCGTGAATTGGTCCTGCGATATGGACCGAGGTCACGAAGACACGATGATGGGGTCGCACCCTGGAGACCGTGTAACTGCATGCCGCGTTAAATGTTTGATATTCGAATATCTGATTGAGATGATGGTTATATTTATTTTTCCCGCTAGGCTCGGTTAGCCATGGTGGTTTTCCGGGTTTAGTATATATATTTTTATATTATACGTATTAGTGAATAGCGGGAGTTGTGGAGGTGATGTTTAAGATATGATTCACATCGATGAAATGATAGGCCTTATATATATTATAATTATGGAATATATTTCCACTGCATTCAAATGGTGTCGACTGCTCGGGATATTATTAATATATGTTCGGGGTGATGGATTAGACTCACTTAGTAAACTAGTAACTCATGACTCATTTGTGATGCAGGTAACCAATAGGCGGGAGACCTTTACTCTAGGACGGGAAGGAACAGCATTAGCCAGCGGTAGTTTTTTATCCTTGCAAAGTAGTTTTGATATATCCTATGTATAAAGTTTGTTGACCGAAAACCTCGAGGTTAATCATTAATATTTTGTAAGATTATTTTGAAATAATATTATATAATGTATTAAAGAATTTTCTTTAAGTACGAGTTCCATATGATATTAGTCCTTGTCCGAACGAACTAACTATTTGTTACCAGTAAGGTTGAAAAGCCTCGGGTTGTAACTAATAGGATATGTGTACTTAGGCGATTGGCCTAAGGTACCTGGATCTTTTCCAGGAACTTTGGGTTAACCGTTGAGGTAGACATTGTGGACTCTTGGTTTCGTTTAAGTTAATAGCGATTGGCTGTGCATGTTCTTGTTTGATAGTTGCACGGCTGGTCGAGTCAACTTGTACTTAGACCAGATCGGGGGTGTCACACTAAGTACCTAAGGGAATTGTGTAATTGACATGGTGTGTTTATTGTTCTAGCAGGGTATAAATGTCCTAAACAATTAAATATCAAATTAACCCTTAATCCTAACACACAAAACAATACTCTTTCCAAGAGAGATCATGTGTAGTAGTTAGGGATCGAATCCACAGAATGCAATGGCACACAATAGTTTTTTTATTTCGAAAGACTAAACTAGGTGATTATATATTTGGTAACAAGTAATCAGTTTAAAGAAATATTCTTTATTAGAAGGTATAGATGGAACATGGAAATATGCTAAAAATGTAAATATGGAAATATGATAATAGACTAACTATATGCAAATGTAAATATGCTAGATCTAGGGTTTCAAGCTTAATGGATAATAGAGAATAGGAAGCACAAAAATGTAAATATTCTAGAACTCAAATATTAACTATTCTGACCCTTTTAACTCCAACTCTTGTATGCGAGTAAAAGGAAAGACCATCGATCGACGGCTAAGGCTTGATGTGATCGATGGTGAAATCGTAACGAAGTGTGAACGAGATTTGATATGTTCACCAAGCTAATTAAAACAGCTCTCGCATGCGCCTAACAACCTAGTTCAATGGAGTCTATTATGGCGCAGAACCTACTCTCGTAGTCGTCAATGTCCTACTTTCGAGATCCTAGTTAACTACTCTAGAATGCAAGCATTAAGCATAACTCATTTGGTGGATATTAACTTAACCTAGAAAACCTTGTTTTCGGCTAATCCATGATTGCTATCATTCAACCTTAAATCTAGTTAATAACTACTCAGACATAATGAAAGTAAGAACAATAGTCTGAATATAATACATATATAAAATATCAAGATTCCAATACAAATCTCCCTAAGGAGTTATGAATAATATTCCATAGAAACCTTAAAACTATAATAGAAAACTAAAATCTCTTCTCTCAACCCTCTCCAACGCTCCACACTCTTCTGTGTGTAATACATAAAGCATAAATATAAAACCCTAAAATCAAGGTCAAAACTAGTCTAGGGTATCTTCGTCATTTGTCTCTAACTTGGGCTTGAGGTCGGCTTTTTGTGAATTAGTTATCGATCGATGACAAGTGTGAAACATCGATCGATCTTGGTCTTGTGCCATTGGTAGATGACAAGGTTGTGTCGTCGATCGACGATTGTCTTGTACTTCGACTCTCACAATGATCAGCTACGGATTCTTCTCCTCTAATTGTTCCAAAAGCTCCAAGTATCTCCAAAACGTACCTTGACATGTAAAGACCTTAAAACATAGCCTAGACACACATAATAGACCCTAAATAGAGCCTATAACATGGCTTAAACTGGTAATAAATAGGCTATATCAGGCGCCAAATTTGATATCACTCAAATTCCCTTGAGCAATTTTCGCTCTCAAATAAAAGGCTCTGTTGTAGTACTTAGGGATTGAATCCATAGGGACGTGGGAAAACAATAGACTAGCGATATTAAAATAAAGCTAGGAAATTAATATTAATGTAGTAAATAGTAGTAGACAAGTAAGCAGTTGGTTGTAAGCGATTATGACTTATGGCTTCAAGCAATATAACTATGATGTATAGATGCTAAGGGTGTGTGATTAACCGTCCTAGAACTCGAATGCAATAGTAAGATATACAGATCTCGTTGTGAGTTTAATCAGATATCTAAGTATTTTTGTCACATCCCCGTCCAGGTAACTTGACATAGGGTCTAGACTTTGCGATAGAAACGTGAACGTCTTGGTTCAGATGAGGAAAATGATCGGAGCTGATCATGGTAGTCTAGTATTGGTCAGGTAAAGTACCAAGAGACATATACACATGGATGGAAACAAGTATAAGGGAGATGGACGAGTGATATGGCAGATGGGTGATGTTCATGAGTTGCTCGATAATCTGAACGCAGTGTGGTCAAGCTCAGGCTATCTCACTCCAAGATATGCCAGCTCAGATATCTCGACTACTACCTCACACAATTGGAAGGAGTGTTCCGGTCTTGAGCAGTTGGACCTGGTCTGAGCTGTAGTCGGTCCGGATGGTCGACCTAAGTTCGTTATGGGCCGTGGGGCCCTTGTGAATTGGCCATGGGCTTGGGATTTTGGATTTGGGTTTGACGTTTCTAGAAGTAGCTGGACGTGTCTGGAAGTGTTTGGTAGCTTCCATGTCCAACAGGTGTGATCTGGACCGTTGATGTAATTGATGGCCAAGATCCACGTGGGAGGCCAAGAACAAGACTTCAAGGTATGTGATGGACCGGTGATCCATCAGGCTAGACCGTCAACCCCCATGGTCAAGTATATAGTCTTATATGTCGAATGGTTACATCGGTTTCTCCTTAATCTATTTCAATTCATTCTTCTTCTTCTTCTTCTTCTTCTATTTCTGGTTACACACGAAGGGGTGTGAAGGTTGGGTCTAAGGGTTGCGTCCCTTGACTAATTCCAATTGCATCCACACCACGCTCCTTTAACATGGGCTGAATCTGCGGATGGTTTACTCGTACCAAAGGGGTACGAGTTACCAAAGGTTACGAGTGATCAGTGGGTGCAAGTTACCAAGGGATGCAAATTCCAAATGGTAACAATGGATTAATGCCTTGTCCGATCCATTTGGATTCAGTCTCAGACAATGGACACACGTCCTACACAAAAAGATCCTTCTAAAAGAGAGGATTGAGGATCAAAGCCATAAGGGCACGATCTGGGATCCAAGCCATAAGGGCACGATCCGGATAGCTTGAGACATATGAGGCTGTGGCTCATAGAATTCACTAAGGCCAAGGGGAATACCTATTCCCAAAGGTAAATAGGCGTAAATGGCCAAGGGCCCAAGGGCCGTTAGCCGGGAGACGGACAGACCGGTCGGCAAGAGGCTATGGCGGTTGTAAGTGGTTCTATCATGTCTCTCTATATTATTATGTCTATATGATATATGTATATATATGGAATGTGGTAATTATCCATGCTACCACATCATAGACCTTTGTATCATAATCAGCTACCATGATCGCTAACCATGGCCGATTGGCTGGACGCGATGAGGGTGATTCAAGAGGTGCGATCATATAGTGATCCAAGAAGTGCAATCATATCGTGAGCCAAGAGGTGCAAACAGGTCGGGACCGAATGGGTGCGAACGGTTTGGGACCAAAAGGGTGAAACGGTTCGGGGACGAAAGGGTGCTAATGGTTCGGGAAACAAAGGGTGGGAACGGTTTAAGACCGAAAGTGTGCAAATGGTTTGGGGCCAAAAGTGTGCGAACGGTTCAGCACCGAAGGCTGCGAACGGTTTGGGACCGAAAGGGTACGAATGGTTCGGGACCAAAAGGGTGAGAAGAATTTGAGATCGAGGATGTATGAATGGATCGTAACCAAAGAGGTGTGCTTGTTAAAGGAAGGCCGTGTATGATCTGATCATTGTTGAGAATTGACGACCTGATACATAGATGATGGATCAAGGTGTATGATGTAGCTTTTATTATGCACTCTCAAATTAATCCTATCAACTAATTTTACCCTCTCAAATAAGAGGTTCAATTGTACTACTTAATGATCGAATCCACAGGGAGCGTGGGCACACAATAGACTATAGATGTTTAAATTAAGCTAGGCAAACAGTTTATTAAAGAAGTAATAGTATACAAGTAAGCAGGTGATTGATTTGATAACAATAAGATGAAATAGCTAGGTCTGGAGATTTATCAATCAATAGATTCAAAACCCAAATCAAGGATTCTAAGGAATTTATAGATCAAATTCTAGAACTCGAATTCAATAAGCAAGTAATCAAGCTCTCGCATGCAATTATTAATCAGATGCCTAAGTTCTACGTTCCAGGTCTCGCATGCAAACAAGGATCGAGCGTCGATCGATACTAATGATTGGGTATCGATCGATACTACCTTAGACAAGCATTAACACAAATATCTATAATTTTCAACTAGAACCTAGACCAACTCTCGTATGCGTCGATCGACACTCATTCATCCCCTCGACAACTTCCTCTCGCGAGGCAGACATACCACTCTTCAGTAAATCGGGCATAACTTTAGATCTAACCGTCCGATGGACCTCATAACGGTGGCATTGGAATTATAACTCAAGGCTATATCTTCTGTCAAAATATCAGCTCAATCGCATCGTGGGAAGGTCTCTATATATAGCTAAACATCTGACGCATCTACGTTGTTCTACATCTCTAAAAGCTCCAGAATCACCAAACTTCTCAAGAACGTACCTGAACCTAAAAATACTCTAAAACATACTCCAAACACATATAATAGACTCTAAATAGGGCTGACATCATGGCACAATAGTGGTAAATATCAGGGCCTCCCCTAGACTTAACATTTTAGTTGTCCTCAAGCAAACAAAGCCTCTGAAAGATGTTTTGAAAAGCGGAGACTCACATAATGTCTAAGTATAACTATCACCCTACTTTGTTGCAACCTTATCCTATCAAGTCAATCACAGGGAAAATTTATATACTCTATCCTAGTATACCAACCAATTCCATTCTACCAACAACTTAGCGAATACTAGTCTGACTCGCCCCTCTACTGATTTCATTTCTTTGCATAAAATAAAAGTGCAGGATTTACCTTGGGAGTATCGATCAAAAGATATATGGATTCTTACCTCTGCAAGTATCTAAACTCACAAGTAGCCTTCTCTGGTTCCTTTCCTCTCTCTCTCTCTCTCTCTTCTCACTTATTCTTAGTCAATGTCTCTCTTCTTTTGAGGGTATCATTTTCTTTTTTTAATTGGCTGAGATATTTGGATAGGCTTCTATGAATCAAGCCTAATGGTTTTTGCCACCAGATCCTGTTCACTTCTTTTTTACCTTTATATCTTTCTAGGATCACCTGAATCAAGCTTTAATGGTTGTAGCAACCAAATCCTGTTCGATTCCATTTTTATCTTAAGGGGAGAGAGAGGGGAATCAAAAGCACACAAACTTTTACCTTCTAGACTTGCAGAAGGAATCTGATCCAGTGTATACCAAGCCTCAAAGCAAGCTAATAATAACAGGATTAGTGTTGGAAATCAGCTTCGGTTCCTTCAAACTTTCTAAGCAAGTGTGATATAGTGGCATGATGATCCACTTTGGTATCTCTAATAATATGTGGAAACAACCTTCCAAGAATGGTGATAAAGTGTGGTTAGTCAATAATAAATCTTGATCATAATCCCCTTCTTGACTCAGACTTAGGCTTTTCAAACACGTGTTGCTCTAAAATTTGGAGAGTGTCGATCGACGCTATTAGGCGAGTGTCGATCGACGCTATTAGGCGAGTGTCGATCGACGGTGATGCTGGTTTTGTGGTTTTGCGGTTTGAATCAGGTGCAGATGCTGGATATTCAGACGGCTCTATCCATGAAATAAACCCCACACTTTTGGTTTTTCCCACAGGATCGTAGAAGACATTTTCATCAACATTAGTAATTCACATCCTATTCTTCTTGAGATCACAAACTGGCCTACTGTATCCATAAATGCTCTTCTAAAGATAAGAGAAGATTCTCGACCTGATTTGCTTCCCAAAACATGAAAGCCCATAGGAACAGTGCATTCACGTATCTCAACTTTAACATTCTTGATTGTGCCTGTTGAGTTTACCTTGGAATTATCCGCGAAGGTGAAGCTATCTTGAGAAGGTTCCACCTTTAATCCTAACAGTTCGGCAGTGTCCTTGGTCATGATGCTGACTACAAATTCAGTATCACATAGGGCGTATGGGAAATTGGTGTTATGTATACAGCATGGAGTCAGAAACTTCCCATGATCTTGTTCCTTCTTTAGTGTCTTCTTGGATTTACGGCTGACCATATTAAACAGCAACTCAATGTCCTTATTTGTCTCCTTGCTCTCTCTGAAGAAATTACCAATTATGTACTGGTGATATGCATCCTAGAAAGACATATCCTTTAGGACCCTCTTCACTCTCTTTTGAAATCCATCAAGTTCAGCCTTGCTAGCTTCTAGCCTGAGGTGTTTGGGAACATAAGGTTCTCTAGATCTCACTGTGTTCTTTGGAATTCTTTATTTCGTTGCCTGCTTATCCATGGCAGATTCATGTTCGTCCAGCTGGTGTCGATCGATATATGGTGCGTACCGTCGATCAATTCTGTCAACGAAAGAGGTTTCAGCTGGAATCAATTTCCCTTTTTCTGATGCATCGACATCCTACTGATTGGTGGTCACTGTTGGCCTTTCTAATGAGCGGTGTTCATTATGACTTGAAATGGGCTTGTGTCGGTCGATGCTTGTCTGCTGTCTTCGATTGTGTGTCGTCCGTTGATGTTGATCGATGTTTTCATGTTGGTGTCGATCGATGTTGTTCTGTTGGTGTCGATCCACGGAGTCCGTTTTAACACAGTACGGGCTTGGAGGATGCGAATGTCGTGTGGCGAAGTCTGAGTGGCTCTGAATTTTCACCGTTCCTACGTAGTCTTCTATGGGTGTCGATCGATGCTCATCTGATGGTGTCGATCGACACCAGTGCGAGCTGCCAAAGGTCATAGAACTTTCGACTAGAAAAGCACCTTCTTCCAGATTTTCATGCTCGATTACTTCCCCAAAGTCATTATCTAAGATGGCATCAACCTGGTGCCTCTTGCTCTCCCCAGCTTTCCCTTTAACTGGAGATTCTTGCTTCTTCACAGCTTCTGTTGTCTGAGAATTATGGGTGTTTAGCATCCTGACATGGGTGTTTATGGCTTCTAATTTTCCATTCAGCTCTTTGTGGATAGAATCCAACCTCAGATTTAAGTATGCACTCATCTTCTGCTCAATTTTTGTGGTTCGTTCCATCATAGATTCCAGCCTCTGAATATGCTCCTAAAAACAGATTTCATTTATATGATTCTTATCCTCTTCTGCAGACTGTTTCACCAACGAGACTTCATGTACAAAATCAGTTTTGTCCACGACCTCAATGATCTTGTCATTATTCGTAACACCTGGTTGGATTCTGTGAATATCCATATTCCTAATACTGTTGCTAGACACAAAGTTCTGAATCAGTCTCTTAGCTTCATCTGGAGTCCTAGTCCCAAAGTTCCCTTCGCTTTCATGATCCAACATTATATGATACTGCGCATCAATACCTTTGGAGAAGAATCCCAGCAGTTGAACCTCCGTGAAACCATGATGTGGAAAGTCTTTTTGGTACCTCCTAAATCTGTCCCAAGCTTCTAAAGCCCTTCAGTAGGTCCCTGAGAAGAATGTCAAAATCTTATCCATTAACTCTTCGGTCTTTGCATCATCAAAAAAATTAGTCAGAAACGCAGTCTTGACATCATCCCAGGTACTGAGAGATCTTAGTTGTAGAAGTTTCCGCCAAGCAAGTGCATTCCCACAGAGAGAATACTTGAATAACTTGCATAGAAGATAGTCTTTAGTTTCTTCGTGCTACATGATGCTAGAAACAAAATCCTCTAGTGTTTCAATATGGTTCATGGGATCTTCATGGGGAAGGCCATGAAAGGGGTGCTCGCTCACATGAGTAATGTATGCAGGTCTTGTCTGGCCATTGACCCCCTGGATTTCTGGAGGTTGAATCGCAGACCTGTTCATATATAATCGAGTAGGCCTGATCAACTCTGCTATCAGTCGATGGTTAGGGATTACAGCCCCATGTGCATCTAATTTCTGACCTGCTGCATTACACAGATAACCCTCAGGGTCATGCAGATCTCCATTCCCATCCCTAGTCAGAATAAGTGCCGCAACCATCTATACTCGCCGGTTACTGTCGATCGTTGGTAGAGTAGAAGTGTCGATCAATGTTCGTCCAAGAATGGTGTCGATCGATGTCGAAGTGTTGTTGTCGATTGATTCTAGATGTTTCTCTCTGCGGATGGTGCGTTTAATAGGTGTTGGGTCTGAGAAAAGTAAGTCATTTTCCTTGTTGCTCCTGGTACTGCTCTATATGTACCTGAAAGACAAGAAAAATTTTATGTAAGTAACTTAAACAGAAAATAAAAACCTAGACTAAACCTATTAATGAAGTCTAAGGGCGATCCTCGCTCCTCGACAACGGCGCCAAATTTGATGTAGCTTTTATTATGCACTCTCAAATTAACCCAATAAGCTACTTTTTACTCTCTCAAATAAGATGTTCAATTGTGGTACTTAGGGATCAAATCCACAAGGAACGTGGACACCCAATAGACTATAGATGTTTAGATTAAGCTGGGCAAACAATTTATTAAAGAAGTAATAGTAGAAAAGTAAGAAGGTGATTGATTTGATAACAATAAGATGAAATAGCTAGGTCTAGGGATTTATCAATCAATAGATTCAAAACACAAATCAAGGATGCTAAGGGTTTTATAGATCAAATTCTAGAACCCGAATTCAATAAGCAATTAATCCATCTTTCGCATGCAATTACTAATCAGATGCCTATGTTTTATGTTCCAGCTCTCGCATGCAAACAAGGATCGAGCGCCGATCGATACCAATGATTAGGTATCGATCGATACTACCTTAGCCAAGCATTAACACACATATTGATAATGTTCAACTAGATCCTAGACCAACTATCGTATGCGCCTAGATATATAATCCACAGAAGGCTCAGGTTCTGTTAATTAATTTTACTCTCATACCTCTCAATTGTTCTATGATTCTAGGTTCAAGCAATCAGTCACACTCTCGTTCTATTCGACAACTCTAGATCCTAGTATTACAAGCCACCCTGGTGTAGAGATCGATAGATAACCTAGCAATCCAATGACTATTAGTTTGACATTAAGAACATGAAATCCCTTAACCTAACAAGATGATTACTCAGACATGGAAGCAATAACACAAATCATAGTCTGAATAAATAATTAATATAGAAATAAATATAAAACCAAAGGAGTTCCAATCAATCTCTCCAAGAGAATTTATCTTCTCTCCAAACCTTAAGACAGTGAATAAAAAAAGCTTAGTGTGGGAATTAAAATTCGCACTATCGATTTCGTTGAATTAGGAACACATGGTAAACCCTAGTTTCCCAGAGGTCCCGGATATCTGCTAAGCCACACGCCAATCGATTAGAATACAAAGTAAATACGGAAAACAAAGTAATAATCAAAAAGAGAGCAAATAGATGTCTTATTCCGAATTTGCGTATGAGCGTTTACAACAGGATAGGATCCTAAGCTATGAGAGCTATCGGCGAGATCCCTAGTTCTAATAACCTAAAACTGCAAAATTGTAGTTGAGTCGCAGCTCGAATAACAAAAACGAAAATTTGCCTAAATGCTCTAAGTGCTAGGCTATATTTGCTCTGAGTGGAGATTTTTGTGTGTCCTCTGCATAATCACCCTCAAAGTCCTTATATACTCCTCTAGATGCGGTTTTTCTCTTTCTCCTTCTGCCCTTGGTGAAATTTATCGCTTCGCGGAAAAATTCCTTTTTTCCTCTATGTTCATGATTATCTTCGGAAACTTAACATTTATTCTTCGATCTTGACATTTATCCCTTAACATTTATCCTTTCTTGCAAAATAAAAGATAAACAGTCACAAAGTTGGGGCTTGATTTTGGATAAATTTACGAGTGGGCCTTTAGCTGAGCTTTAGACCTCGTCGGGCCATTTCTCGACTTAGGTGTTTCTATTATTTTATCGAAATAACATTGCTAAAAAGACGTCTTCTGAGAGTTAGGATATTTCGTATGAAGCATGTGACTCTAGGTGTTTAGTTAACCGTTATCGTCTCATATGATCGACCTGATCCTTTCTCAAAAAAAACGAGTTCTTTCGGTAAGGTTCCAATGTCAATCCCGTTCGAGACGAAACAAAGATAAGTTCGATCAAGTAACGAAATAGGGAGTTTAACGAGGATGCTGTGAAACTGTATTGATTAGATCCGACTTGCCGAACGAACGGGTTAGATTGCTCGTGTCGTCTAACTCGCCCGTTTGACGAATTGGCTTTGTCCAGCTCGCCATACGGGCGAGATGGCTGTGTCGTTCCTACCAACTCGCCTGTACGGCTAGTCGGCCTTATCCAACTCGCCGTACGGGCGAGTTGGTTGGTCCATTCCGTCCAACTCGCCCGTATGGCGAGTTGGTCGATCCGTGCTGACCAACTTGCCCGTATGGCAAGTTGGCCTTGTCTAACTCGCCCCACGGGCGAGTTGGTCGGTCTGTGCTGACCAACTCACCCGTGTGGCGAGTTCGCCTTGTCCAACTCGCCATATAGGCGAGTTGGTTGGTCCGTGGTGACAAACCCGCCCGTATCGCGAGTTGGCCTTGTCCGACTCGCCATACGGGTGAGATGGTCGGTCCGTGCTGACCAACTCGCCCGTATGGCAAGTTGGCCTTGTCCAACCGCCATACGGGAGAGTTGGTCGATCTGTGCTGACCAACTCGCCCGCATGGCGAGTTGGCCTTGTCCAACTCACCATACGGGTGATTTGGTTGGTCTGTGCTAACCAATTTGCCCGTATGGCGAGTTGGCCTTGTACGACTTGCCATACGGGCGAGTTGGTCGGTCCGTGCTGACCAACTCGATATACGGGCGAGTTGGTCGGTCTGTTATAAGAAACTCTCCCGTATGGTGAGTTGGTCGGTTCGTGCTGACCAACTCGCCCGTATGGCGAGTTGGTTAGTACGTGCTGACCAACTCGCCATACGTGCGAGTTTTGTCGGTTCGGGTTACTTTCTTTTGAATTTTTGCCCAGAGACTTGCGCTAAGACTATTTCGAGACTGCATTCGTATTAAAATACGATTTAAAGATGCTGATTTTGAGAATATCGTTTTTGACCTCAACAGTTAGCCCCCCAGCTCGCAAGTTTTGGGCTCGATTCTTGCGGGCGAGCGAGGGTGTTTAATCGGAATCCACGGTAAAAATTAGTTTTTCTGGAAAGGTTTTTTCCTATTATTTTAGTGCAGAAAATCTTTCAGCCTTTGTTTTTTTTTTAATTTCTATAAATATAGCCTCCCATTTCTCATTTTCTCCACACACTCTCTAATTTCCTCAAGTTTTCTTTGCTTTCTAGAAAGAATTTTTTCTTTGACGAAATGTCTTCGTCCAGCAACCTACAGAGAAGTGATGATGTCGAAATGGGAAATGCTGCTGGTGCGAATCCGTTAGATTTTCCTATCGCTGGAGCCGTCCCAGATCATATTACGGACTTCCTCGGTTTTTAAGACGAGTTGGCTCGTAGCGAGGCCGAGGAGACAATGAACCCTGCACGTATTACGCCTCCGAGATCTGTAGCTCCAGTGGATACCTTGGCCTCGAAGGTCCCCCCGGTGGGAGATGTTGTTCCTACCGGAGAGGAGGTTACCGCGCATGCGTCGACATCTGAAGTTCAACCGTCAAGTTCCTCTACGACCCTGTTCAGGTTGTCAATGCAGAGTCGGTTCAGGAATCGATGCCTCCTCACCCAGTCAAAAAGACAATTGTCTTGGGGTTGTCTGCACCAAGCATGGTCCCGGCTTCTACAACGGAGGGTCGTAAGAGAGCCTGCGTTAACCCAGACGCGTCCAAGAAGAGGAGATGCACCAAGGGGCCTGAAACTGACTCTCTGCCCGCGACGGTTTCCAGACATCGTGCTAAGGTATAGTTTGAAAACACCTTCTTCCTCTTTCGTCTCTTTCTCCTTCCGTGTGTCTACTGATTCTTTTTTCCCAATTTGTCTCGTTGATTGATGGGATGATCAGTGAGTGCGGTTCGGAGGCCGGCCGTCTTGCTAAGGAGTTGGCGGAGTCGCGAGAGAAATCGTTGCAGTTTGAAGGGAGGTTGACGGTTATCAAAGATGCCCATTCCCTTGAGATATCCCACTTCGAGTCTCGGATCGGTGAGTTGGAGCTGGATCTTGGGAAGACTGCTAGCTCGTTTCTTAAAGCAAAAGAGGCAAAGATTGCTAAGTTTTCGGGGCTGCGCCGACTAAAGCGTATGATCAAGAGTGAGGAGGCACTACAGGAAATAAAGGTTTTAATAGCACCGCTAATGCGCTATCACATGTTACCATAGCGTTGTAGAAAGCGCTCCAATATCGTCTGCGATAATAGGTCTCGTACATTGCATAGCAGTTTTTCTATGTGCTATTGATATTTAATTATTAATAGCAATTCGCGTTATGCAATTGTAATTTTTTATTATAGCATCGCGAAAATGAAATTATAACTTTTTAACTATAGATTTTGTTTAATTTACTATAGCAATTTGTAATTATTATTGTCGTCTTCTATCAATAGAAATCTTTGAATATTTCATTGCATTTTTTATATATAATTGTTTCATTTTGTTTATAAAAAAATTTATTTAATATTTTGATTTTTAAAATAATACAGAATAAAAAAATGTCAAATAAAATTTATTTTAATTAAATTTCAAAGAAAATTAAAATATTCCAAAAAAAATATACTCAATTCTCACAAATTTTCCATGCAAACAAAATCAATCAGCAACTATAATTCCATCACAATCATCCCTAATACAAAAACTTTCATCATCAGAAAATTGCGCTGCATCATCAAATTCATGTGCGGTAATGGTGCTCCGACAACGTCCTCCTCTGTCTCGAGTTCATGATATCCTCTCGGTGGTGCTCTCGTAACAACAAACCAAGGCGATTCTTCATCTTCTCTAGAGTAAAGTACATGTTTTGCTTGTGATGGTAGAATGAGCAAGTTTTGCTGAAGCAACTTGGGGAAGATGCATAATCCTGCTGCGTGATAGAATCTCCCATGGGGCCTCAGGAATCTGTAGAGAAAAAAACACATATTAAACATCAGAAAAATCTCCAACTTCAAATCACAATGTCAGTTCAACGTCAATCGGAAAAAATTAATAGTTGAATTAAAATGAAAACAACCCTTTTGCAGAACCAAACACTGAACAGAGGTTCCTAAAGACAACGATCAAGTTCATAGTAAAGAAACTAACTTTATCTTCCAACAACCTGAATAATCAAGTTCTTAGGATGAATACACAGAAACCCCACCAATTACTATCGAGTTTGCAAAGAACAAAACACAGAGAGAATGATAACGCTGCTACAGAGTCAGTAGATATAAGCAAAACTCTGAGAAGAAGAAAGTCTCAGTTTTCACTCTCACAATACCTTCAAAGGATGCTCTTGGCATTCCAGTGAGAGACTGCAACATTCATGTGAGTCTAGACCGAGGCGAGTTCGAGACATCTCCTTTGCACATCACCAGCTCTTCCTCACGAGTCACGACCACCACTTTTACATGGAACAAAAAATTAAAGAAACAATCTTTAACTTCAAATCAAACCATATAAAGCATAAAACTTTACTGTAACAAGAACCTAAAAAACACAGAGAGAATGAGAGGCATAGCTTGAGAGACAGAGAAGTGGTGGTTATGATGAGCGTCACGGTGGTGGTGGCGACTCCGGTGAAGACGAATCTGAGAAGCGATGGTGGTGGTGATGAGCATCGCGGTTTCGTCGACGGTTGAAAGAGACTGATTAGACTGAACCAGAGGGAGCCGGCCGATCGATTGCGTTGTAGGTTTGATTGGAACCTTTTGGCTTGTACGGCGGAGGAAGAGGAAGAGAAGGAGCCGAGGTTTGCTATGGCGTCGATTTCTTTACCCATCGGCCTCTCTCTCTCTCTCTCTCTCTCTCTCTCTCTCTCTCTCTCACTCTCAGAAAATAATTGAAAAAGAGGGAGACAAATCTCAAGCGTTGATTGAGTATCATCTAACGGTCAAGAAGGTGATTTGGGTCCAACCAATAGAAAACAAAGGTGAAGATAGATAGGAGATTGATTTTGGATTAGCTCAGAAAAAAATATTATCTTCTTTTTTCTTTATAATTGTTGTAAAATTATTTAAATTTAAAATAATTTATATCATAATTAAAACTTTTAATCTGTATTTAATCTGTATTTTTATTTAAATTTTAAAATTGTGTGATTGACTAAAATATTAAAAATTTTAGATTTAATGTTTTA